>JBAIAC010000334.1:0-60620 GCA_037349315.1 Chelydra serpentina
TCTTCTTCCTCCTCTTCCTCTGGGGGCTCAGATCCTGGGGAGGGGGAATGGAGACAATGAGCTGGGTGAGGCTCTGCCCCACTGGCCCCCCCCCGCCCCCCCCCCCCGTCGCGCCGCGCTGCCTCACCTCGCCAGTGGGGGGCGCTGCCCCAGTCAGGGCGCTGATGTCACCGAAGTGGGTCAGGGAGTGGAGCTGGGCCCCCAGCGTGGCTGCCCGGCGCCGCCGGGCCTTGTCCTGCCGGCTCACGTTCAGCCTCACCAGCATGGCCTCCTCGTAGCGCCTCCTGCAACGACCGAACGGGGAGCCTGGGTACCCCTCTAACCACTAGCCCCCGCTGCCCTCTGCCCCCCCGAGCCAGGAGAGACCCCAGGAGTCCTGGCTCCCAGCCCCCCCGCTCCCCTCTGCCCCCCGAGCCGGGAGAGACCCAGGAGTCCTGGCTCCCAGCCCCCCCGCTCCCCTCTGCCCCCCCGAGCGGGAGAGACCCCAGGAGTCCTGGCTCCCAGCCCCCCCGCTCCCCTCTGCCCCCCCGAGCCGGGAGAGACCCCAGGAGTCCTGGCTCCCAGCCCCCCCGCTCCCCTCTGCCCCCCCGAGCCGGGAGAGACCCCAGGAGTCCTGGCTCCCAGCCCCCCGCTCCCCTCTGCTCCCCCGAGCGGGGAGAGACCCAGGAGTCCTGGCTCCCAGCCCCCCCGCTCCCCTCTGCCCCCTGTGATACAGGAGGGCCAGGGAGCAGCAGTAGTAGAGTGTGAGCGAGGAAATATATAAGCCCTAGGCTAATTAAGGCGTGGCTCCCTGGAGACTAGGGAGGGTGGCTACAGGTAAATTGGAGCACCTGCAGTCAATTAAGGCCTCTCAGGAACCTAATAAAACCCCTGCTTCAGGCAGACAGGGGAGGAGGAGGAAGGAGTTGGAGCAGAGTGGATTGGTGGTGGAGCAGAGAGCAGTTTGGAGGCGTTGGAGCAGAGTGGAGGCGTTGGAGCAGAGTGCAGTTTGGAGGCGTTGGAGCAGAGTGGAGGCGTTGGAGCAGAGTGCAGTTTGGAGGCGTTGGAGCAGAGTGGAGGCGTTGGAGCAGAGAGCAGTTTGGAGGCGTTGGAGCAGAGAGCAGTTTGGAGGCGTTGGAGCAGAGAGCAGTTTGGAGGCGTTGGAGCAGAGAGCAGTTTGGGAGGAGTGAAGCAGAGTGGATTGGTGGTGGAGCAGAGAGCAGTTTGGAGGAGTTGAAGCAGAGTGGTTTGGTGGTGGAGCAGAGAGCAGTTTGGAGGAGTGAAGCAGAGTGGTTTGGTGGTGGAGCAGAGAGCAGTTTGGAGGAGTTGGAGCAGAGTGGTTTGGTGGTGGAGCAGAGAGCAGTTTGGAGGAGTTGGAGCAGAGTGGTTTGGTGGTGGAGCAGAGAGCAGTTTGGAGGAGTTGGAGCAGAGTGGTTTGGTGGTGGAGCCAGAGAGCAGTTTGGAGGAGTGAAGCAGAGTGGATTGGGTGGTGGAGCAGAGAGCAGTTTGGAGGAGTTGGAGCAGAGTGGATTGGTGGTGGAGCAGAGAGCAGTTTGGAGGAGGTTGGAGCAGAGTGGATGTGGTGGAGCAGAGAGCAGTTTGGAGGAGTTGACGCAGAGTGGTTTGGTGGTGGAGCAGAGAGCAGTTTGGAGGAGTTGGAGCAGAGTGGTTTGGTGGTGGAGCAGAGAGCAGTTTGGAGGAGTGAAGCAGAGTGGTTTGGTGGTGGAGCAGAGAGCAGTTTGGAGGAGTTGGAGCAGAGTGGATTGGTGGTGGAACAGAGAGCAGTTTGGAGGAGTTGGAGCAGAGTGGATTGGTGGTGGAGCAGAGAGCAGTTTGGAGGAGTTGAAGCAGAGTGGTTTGGTGGTGGAGCAGAGAGCAGTTTGGAGGAGTTGGAGCAGAGTGGTTTGGTGGTGGAGCAGAGAGCAGTTTGGAGGAGTTGACGCAGAGTGGATTGGTGGTGGAGCAGAGAGCAGTTTGGAGGAGTTGGAGCAGAGTGGTTTGGTGGTGGAGCAGAGAGCAGTTTGGAGGAGTTGGAGCAGAGTGGTTTGGTGGTGGAGCAGAGAGCAGTTTGGAGGAGTTGGACGCAGAGTGGTTTGGTGGTGGAGCAGAGAGCAGTTTGGAGGAGTTGGAGCAAGGTGGGGTGGTGGAGCAGAGAGCAGTTTGGAGGGTTGGAGCAGAGTGGATTGGTGGTGGAGCAGAGAGCAGTTTGGAGGAGTTGGAGCAGAGTGGATTGGTGGTGGAGCAGAGAGCAGTTTGGAGGAGTGAAGCAGAGGTGGTTTGGTGGTGGAGCAGAGAGCAGTTTGGAGGAGTTGGAGCAGAGTGGTTTGGTGGTGGAGCAGAGAGCAGTTTGGAGGAGTTGGAGCAGAGTGGTTTGGTGGTGGAGCAGAGAGCAGTTTGGAGGAGTTGGAGCAGAGTGGTTTGGTGGTGGAGCAGAGAGCAGTTTGGAGGAAAGCAGAGGAGAGTTTGGAGAAGTGCTGTGGTGGGCTAAGAAGACCAAGACCCTAGGTAAAGGGACACCTGGCTTGTGCAGAGGGAAGGCAGGAAGCCCCACGAGCAGGAGAGGGAAGGAGCTCAGGGAAAGTATCACTAGTACAAGTGGTTTACTCACTAACCTAGGGGCTCTGGGCTGGGACCCGGAGTAGAGGGCGGGTCTGGGTCCCTCCCTCTCCATTCCCCTTCTCTTGGATACTAGTGGACAGCTGATACCCCAGTTCAGGGGTGAGAACTGGTGCCCTGAAAACCCCCCACAGAAGAGAAAGTGCGGGACCCTCATAGTAGTGCCAGCAATTTGCCACGCCCCCGAGCCAGGAGACCCCCCCAGGAGTCCTGGCTCCCAGCCCCCTGCTCCCCAAGCCGGGAGAGACCCCAGGAGTCCTGGCTCCCAGCTTCCCTCCCCACTCTAACCACTACACCCCACTCCCCTCTGCCCCCAGTGCCAGGAGAGAACCCAGGAGTCCTGGCTCCCAGCGCCCCCCAACTCCGGCTCTGACCACTAGCCCCCACTCTCCTCCCAGAGCCAGAACCGAGGAGTCCTGGCTCCCAACCCCAGCCCAGTGCTTTAACCACTAGACCCCGTGACGTAGTGGGGATTGTCCTTGTTATGTTGTATGTGAGTCTTACAGTTCTGCATGAAGTCTGTGTGTGCCTCAGTTTCCCCGTGTGCTGCACCAATGTCTAGGTGGTGGGAATAGGGGGGCTCACGGGAGGGGGGAGGGGACCTGGGGACTCCTGGCCCGGAGGCGAGACAAAGGCCGGAGGAGGAACACCGGGCAGGGCAGGGGCCAGGCAGCTGGAAGGGGTCAGTCTTGGGGGGCACAGGGGGAGGCTCTGGGTCCCCTCCCCTCAAGACGGACTTGGCTCAAAGTCCCTGATTTCTGGCTAATGCCGAATAAACCTCCTGTGTTACTGGCTGAGAGTCACGTCTGACTGCGGAGTGGGGGGGCAGGGCCCCCGGCTCCCCGCCCGGGCGGACTCTCTCTGCGCTTCCAGCCCCCGCCCCGTGCTCTAGCCACTAGCCGGCACTCACCTGTGCTCGTCCTCCTGGCTCTGTCTGCTCGCGTGCAGGTAACGGCCCTCGCGGATCTCCTCCGGCGCGTCCGAGAACTGCTCCTTCAGCTCCCGGATAACGGAGCTGCTCAGTGCTCGCTTCTTCGCCTGCTCCAGGGCCGCCTTCTCCCGCTCGGCCTCCGTCTCATCTGGGGGACGCGGGGGCTGAGTCCTATGGGGACCCTCCCCCGGCACATGGGATGCGGCCACCTCTGGGGCGGGGCGCGGGGGGCTGAGTCTATGGGGACCCCTCCCCGGCGCTGGGATGCGGTCACCTCTGGGGCAGGACGCGGGGGGTGAGTCTATGGGGACCCCTCCCCTGGCACTGAGATGCGGCCACCTCTTGGGGTGGGAAGCAGGGGGTGAGTTTATGGGGACCCCGGCGATGAGATGTGGCCACCTCTGGGGCAGGACGTGGGGGGTGAGTCTATGGGGACCCCTCCCCCGGCGCTGGGATGTGGCCACCTCTGGGGCGGGGTGCGGGGGCTGAGTCTATGGGGACCCCTCCCCTGGCACTGAGATGCGGCCACCTCTGGGTGGGACGCAGGGGTGAGTTTATGGGGACCCCGGCGATGAGATGTGGCCACCTCTGGGGCAGGACGCGGGGCTGAGTCTATGGGGACCCCTCCCCGGCGCTGGGATGCGGCCACCTCTGGGGCGGGGCGCGGGGTTGGTTATACAAACCCCGGCTCTCTTTCCAAAGCTGGGGCTAGAAGCCAGCGGCCGGGCTCCCAGCACGTACCGTAATGCACCGGGACCAGCCGGGGCGGGACGTATTTCCGGCCCCCCTCCTTTGGCCAGGGCTTCTTCCCAGCAGCTCTGCCTTCAGTCCCCTCCTCCTCCTCCTCACTCAGCTGCCCGAGAGAAACGGCCTGTCAATCAAGGGCTGGCCCTGCCCCTCCCCCCCCCAGGGAATGCGAGTAACCCCATTCCTCCTTCCCCAGCCTGGCTCCCAGCCCCCCTGCTCTACCCACTAGACCCACTCCCTTCCCAGAGCTGGAACCCAGGAGTCCCGCCCCTCCCCCTCACCTTGCTCATCCTGTTCCCGGGGGCCGGTTTGAATCTCAGCGGATTGTCATCGCCTGCAAGGAGAGCAGCCCGGGTGGGCGCGGTCAGCGGGGGGCCCGGTCACCTCGCCCCCCCCCCCCCCGTGCCCCCGACTCACCCACGGCGCCCGTCACGGCCGCCTTCACCAGCTTGTCAACCTGGTACCGGAGCTTCTGCTCAATGGGGCGCATCTTCTCCAACACCTGCGGGGGGGGGGGGGGGGTCAGACAGAGGGAGACCCTGCCCCCAAAGAACTCCCAGTACCCCCCCCTGCTCTAACCACTAGCCCACTCCCTCCCAGAGCCAGGGAGAGAACCCAGGAGTCCTGGCTCCACCCCGCTGCTCTAACCACTGGACCCCATTCCCCTCCCAGAGCCAGGGAGAGAACCCAGGAGTCCTGGCTCCCAGCCCCCCTGCTCTAACCACTGGACCCCACTCCCCTCCCAGAGCCAGGGAGAGAACCCACGAGTCCTGGCTCCCAGCCCACCCTGCTCTAACCACTGGACCCACTTCCCTCCCAGAGCCAGGGAGAGAACCCAGGAGTCCTGGCTCCCACCCCGCTGCTCTAACCACTGGACCCCATTCCCCTCCCGGAGATACCCCAGAGAGCCAGAACACTGCGTCCAGCGGTGTCCCCCCCCCCCTTGGCCCCCCCAGGATCCACGGGCCCCACGCACCGTGCGCAGCTCCGCCAGGCGCAGGGACACCCGGCTGGGCGGCCAGCGACCGGCCCGAGCTCTTCTCCAGCAGCAGCTGGGCCAGGTCCTGGACATACAACAGCAGCAGCTGGGCCTTGAGCTCCAGGAAACTCAGCCCCTGCGGGAGGGGGGCAGGCATCAAGGGGGGCAGGACGGGGGACCCTGGGGAGGGGAGGGGAGGGGGACGGGCATCAAGGGGGCAGGACGGGGACCCCGGGGACGGGAGGGGAGGGGGACGGGCATCAAGGGGGGCAGGACGGGGGACCCTGGGGAGGGGCAGGGGACGGGCAGGATGGGGACACCCAGGGAGGGATGGGGGGACAGGATGGGAGGATGGGATGGGGGGACACCCAAGGGGGGGGCAGGGGCAAGATGAGGGGGACACCCAGGGAGGGATGGGGGGACGGGATGGACGCAGGGGACAGGCGGGAGGATGGGGGGTGGGGGGGGGACACCTAGGGAGGGATGGGGGGACGGGATGGGGGACACCCGAGGGGGGGGGGGACAGGGGCAAGATGAGGGGGACACCCAGGGAGGGGAGGGGGGACGGGATGGACGCAGGGGACAGCGGGAGGATGGGGGGTGGGGGGGACACCCAGGGAGGGATGGGGGGGATGGGATGGGGGACACCCGAGGGGGGGGGGGGACAGGGGCAAGATGAGGGGGACACCCAGGGAGGGGAGGGGGGACGGGATGGACGCAGGGGACAGCGGGAGGATGGGGGGTGGGGGGGAACACCCAGGGGCAGATCACCATGCGAGGGGGGGGGACGGGACAGGGGACGACCCAGTGGGCTCCCCCAGCCCCGCTCTCACCTTCTCCGTGGGGAAGGCGCGGCCCGGACTCTCTGCAGCAGCCCCTGGACATGGGCCGTGACCCCGACAACCTGGGGGGGGGGGGGAGGAGACAGGGATGAGCCGGGGCCTTTCCCCTGGGGGGGGCGGCCCCGATGGGGGGGGCGGGGGTCTCTCTCACCTGCTCCTGGAGCGACCCCAGCAGGGCCAGCGCGGGGGGCAGGTCGGACACAAGCAGCTCCTGTGGGGTGGGGGAGACTTTAAACCGAGCCCCCCCGCCACTCCCACAAGTGCACCCCCAGCCGCCCCCCCCGATCCCCTTCCCAGCACCCCCCGGGCGCCCCCCCCGGATCCCCTTCCCAGCACCCCCCCCGGGCGCGCCCCCCCCCCCGGATCCCCTTCCCAGCACCCCCCCGGGCGCCCCCCGATCCCCTTCCCAGCACCCCCCGGGCGCCCCCCCCCGGATCCCCTTCCCAGCACCCACCCCCCGGGCGCCCCCCCCCGGATCCCCTTCCCAGCACCCACCCCCGGCGCCCCCCCCCCGATCTCCTTCCCAGCACCCCCCGGGCGCCCCCCCCCCCCGGATCCCCTTCCCAGCACCCCCCGGGCGCCCCCCCCCCGGATCCCCTTCCCAGCACCCCCGGGCGCCCCCCGATCCCCTTCCCAGCACCCCCCCGGGCGCCCCCCCCCAATCCCCTTCCCAGCACCCCCCGGGCGCGCCCCTTCCCCACGGACCGCCTCTCACCCGCAGGCCAGACCCTGCCGCCTCCATCCGGGCTCTCCGCAGACTGGGACAACGCGGCGCCAGACGCACTGGCCGCTTCCGCCTCGGTACCCGCCCTGGCCAATCAGCGCCCCGGATCCCGCCTCCTGGCGGCTGCTCGGGCAAATCAGGGCCTCATTTCCGCCTCGTTAGAGAGGACCCGGCCAATCGCGTCGCGGCATCTGATGTTGTTAGCCCCGCCTCCAGTGGAAAGGAACAACCTATCAGAGACGGAATCACGACCCTCCACGCCCGCCTCCCGGGCTTGGACCAGTCAGCGGGCGGGTGCCAGACGCCGCAGAGGGAATCAGCTGATCAGCCCCGCGCCCGCGTCGGAGCGCTAAATTTAAACCAATCAGCCGCCTGGCTCCATCCACATGGGCCTAACGGGCCTATCAGCAAGTGGGAAGGGGAGGGGCGGGCTGAGGGTGACTGACAGGGATGGAGACCAATGGGAGGGAGAGATGCCCTAGTGCCTTAAAGGATGGAGCCTGAGGGGAAAATAGGGAGCGGGAAGGGTGGAGGGGGAGGCGGCTCGTGTCTGACCCCCCCCTCGGCTCCCCCCACACCAGTGACACCCCCCCCCCCGAGAGCCCAGGAGTCCTGGCTCCTCCCCCCCACTGTAACCAGTGACACCCCCCCAGAGAACCCAGGAGTCCTGGCTCCCATCCCCCCTCTAACCAGTGACACCCCCCAGAGAACCCAGGAGTCCTGGCTCCCATCCCCCCCTCTAACCAGTGACACCCCCACAGAGAACCCAGGAGTCCTGGCTCCTACCCCCGCCCTCTAACCACTGACACCCCCCTGAGAACCCAGGAGTCCTGCCTCCCATCCCCCCCCAACCACTAAACCTGCCCCCCTCCGAGAACCCAGGAGTCCTGGCTTCCATTGCCCCACTCTAATCACTCGTGCCCCCCCCCAGTACTCAGGGGTCGTGGCTCCCTCCCATCCCTCTCTCTAGAGGGGCGGTTTCAGGGGCGAAGGAGCTACGCTCGACCCCTGGAGTGTGGGACCAGAGAGAAGGACTGTTGCAGTAACGGGACCCCCCTGGGGACTGCAGCGAGCGGTCCCAGGGGCGGAGGAGCCTGCGGCTCGATCCTGGGAGAGAGGTGGTGACCTGGAGAAGGGCCGGCACACTTGGGGTTCTTCCTGGAAACCGTGGGGAGCTGAGAGCACACAGGCCTGCGAGTCCACAGCAACTGGGAACGGAGAAGTGATGGCCTGTCACCATCTCCTTAAGGAGGACATTGTAACCCTGTCAAAAAGAGAGGGATACGCATTGGGAAGTTCAATGTATCCTCATGGCATAAGCAAACCCAGGCAAAACTCTCCAAGAGCAGAGAGTCAGTTCACACCTCATCAGGGCATAGATGGGACAAACCCAGCCCAGCCTCACAGGGTTAGACCCTGTTAGACCCTCAAGGGAGTCACCCCCTTCCTTTGGGCAGTTTGGGACTGCGATGAGGTAATGCTCACCTGAGTCTGAAGGGCGGGGGGCAAAGGCAGGAGGAAAGAGAGGAGACGTTTGCCATGCTCTCTCTCTTCCACCTCATCTACAGACTCCACCACCAAGCGACTGACGCGCTGATCAAAGGGGAGAGCCTGGCTGAAGAGTAACCAGCCAGCCTGTGGTGAGTTTGTAAGGACATTGAAAGCATTAAGATCAGCTTAGAAGGCGTTTTGCTTTTATTTCATTTGACCAAATCTGACTTCTTGTGCTTTGACTTATAATCACTTAAAATCTATCTTTGTAGTTAATAAATCTGTGTGTTTATTCTCCCTGAAGCCGTGCGTTTGGTTTGAAGCGTGTCAGAGGCTCCCCTTGGGATAACAAGCCTGGTACATAGCAATTTCTTTGTTAAATTGACAGACTTATATAAGCTTGCGGCGTCCAGCAGGCATAACTGGACCCTGCAAGACGGAGGTTCCTAAGGTTGTGTCTGGGACCGGAGATATTGGCTAGTGTAATTTGCTTATAAGTAGCTGGGAGCAGCTTACATGCCAGAGACTGTGCATGAACAGCCCAGGAGTGGGGTTTCTCACAGCAGGGCAGGGTAAGGCTGGCTCCCAGAGTCAAGGATCGGAGTGGCCTCGCAGATCACCGGTCCAGACAACACCAGAGGGGAACGTCACACAAAGCCTGCCCATTGGGATAAATCATAGACTCGTAGGACTGGAAGGGACCTTGAAAGGTCGTCTAGTCGCCTGTCCTCATAGCTAGACTCTCAACCGTTCCAGACTACCGTACCCCTTTCAGGAGTCTGATTTGTACTTCATAGAACCATAGAATATCAGAGTTGGAAGGGACCTTAGGAGGTCATCTAGTCCAACCCCCTGCTCTAAGCAGGACCAATCCCCAATTTTTGCCCCAGATCCCTAAATGGCCTCCTCAGGGATTGAACTCACAACCCTGGGTTTAGCAGGCCAATGCTCAAACCACTGAGCTATCCCTCCCCCCCCCCCCCCCAAGTTTCACCTCACTTAAAAACTAGTCGCTTACGAAATCAGGTGTAAAAATTCAGAATTGTCACAGCGCGTTGTTACTGGCAAATTGCTGACTTTCTTGTTGTTACCATATAGTTATAAAATAAATCGATTGGAATATGAATATTGTACATGACCCTAGTTTTCACTTGGGAGCCTTGGCATTCTGAGAGGCGGTGAAACGACAGCAACAATTAAGTTTTTCTCCACATCGAGTCTATTCCTACTCCCAAGGCCGGAGTTAGGGGCATGGCAAGTGGGGTGAAGCTAAGTTGCTCAGGCTTCGCTTTCTGCACTGGGCCCCAGTGAGTCTAACGCCATAAAAACGAACTCGCAACTCGCTTTGGGGTCGCGACTCACAATTTGAGAACCACCGATGTAGTAGCTAGAGCAGCATAAACAAGCCGTTGTCTGTATGAAGTCTTAGTTTGTGCTGACTTCATTAGTGCTTTTTCTGTAGCCTGTTGTACATTTAGAGAAATCTCTAGATGAGTTGATGTACCCCCTGGAAGATCTCTGTGTACCCCAGGGGTACATGTCCCGTGGTTGAGAACCTCTAGTATAAATGACAGATCGAGGATGCTCCGACTGAACAGCGCCTGTGACTCGAGAATGACTAACTTAATGAGGGGAAGGAGCCATTTTGCTCCAAACTGAACGATCTCTTTTCGTTGACTCCCCATGAAAACGAGTGGATTCGCCTCGGTGACTTTAACCATTCTCCATGGCGTGGCCCACGTGGCAAACATGGCAAGATGAACAGTAGTGGCATACTACTGCTGACGGCGTGCGACAGGCACCAGTTACTTGTCACAAACGCTGGCTTTTGGCTCCCCGACAAATACAAGCCGACCCGGATGTGCCCTCGCTCGCGTCGTTGCCATCCCATTGACTATGGGTTGGTTTGACAGCGGGACCCACGAGCTGGGAGGGTCAAGCTGACCTGCAGTGAGAACTGACCTCAGGGCAGACTCTCAGGAAGCGGGGCACAAACCCCCAGTTAGCTGTGAGTGCTCCATAGCAGAACCCCGTTTATCGCACCTAATTGGGACCGGGTCTAGATTGGTCAGTCAAGGGGACGGTTAAGCCGGAGAATGGGAAAGTGCCGTGCTGCACCGCCATCTAGTGGCTGCAGGAGAGATCGCCTGCTTCTGGGCCTGGAGTCCAGGTTGTTCGTTTAATGCGGAAAACCGGATCGTGGAGGGTCAGATAAATGGGGTTCTACTGTAGATACATCTTTGTATTAAGTATCTTCTTTCATATGACTTGGCATTGTGCCTCTCCATATAACCCTGTGTTAAGCTATTTTCATACAACTTTGTATTAAATCCCTATTTGATATGGGAACTTTGTATTAGATCCTTATATAGAAAACTTGTAAAAAAAAAACTTTATCAGATGTTCTCGCCCCTAAGGATAGGACAGTTAAACAGAAGAAGCATGTCTTTCTGCTAGGAGAATCAGATCTTCCCCCACTCTGTAATCAATTGCCCTGGTGACTGAACGAGGTGTGAATGAGTGAGGCGTGGAAGAAACCCACCTCCAGACACTGCAACAGTTGGAGAGGGGATGGGAGCCAGATCCAAGGACAATACAACTTGTCAAGTGGGCTCAATAAAGAAGAGCAGACATATTGACGGCCTTGGGGGGTTAGAAACCAGCACCTTCTTTGGGAAACACCCAGAGAGACGCAGCCCAAAGGACCAATGGACACAGACCCAGATTTTGAAGCTGGGATAGATTCGGCTGCTATAAAAGTGAGGTGTCTGGCAGGGGACCCCGGGTCTCGTCTTGTCACCATCGGAGCATCGATCCAGATCGACAGAAGCCCGGCTCCACCCCTCCCCCATCTAACTCACCTGGCCAGTGAAGTTAAGGGGAGCAACTAGTTGGTAACAACAACAAGACAGAGTGTGTGTGCGTGTGTGTGAGTGCGTGAGTGTGATATATAGATCATATGCATATGCTAGAGTATTGATTGATCCTTGTATTACTCATAAATGTGGCGTTTTGCCTTATTCCCCCTGAAAAGATCCTGTCTAGTACTTTGAGTACAACACCACTGTGCTTAGATGTCACCAGCCGGGTATCCAGTGTATAGCAGCCTGACCAGGGAGTCACAGTCAGTCCCCTTGGGCACTCCGGTCTCGCTTGTCAAGGTCTGGTCTGCCCTACAGACTAGGTCGACGCAGGGCAAGCCACGCCAATTTCCCTATGGAAGTGTCTGCACTGTCGGCTGTTCCTGGCTTTCAGAAGCACCCCGCGCTGACAGTACAATCGGTGCAAGTGCTCCTGGGGAGGCCGCATGCCGCCGACACAAGGAGCAAAGTGTAGACATGCCCGAGCGATGGGATAACTGCCGCGCTGTGTGCCGACGTGAGCTAGGGTGTCTTCGCTTTGTAGCGTGGGATACAAGTGAGATTAGTGCAGGCAGCAACTCACAAGCGTTTCCTAAAGTCTAAACACTCAACACGGATTTAGGACTCGAATCGCTATTTTAACAACTCTAGCATACAGGTTGAGCCAGACCGGTTCCAGCTATTTGTCACCGTTCAACTGAGACCGGCTTTGGCATGAGCTGGCACCCGGTTTGCCAGCATCACTGTGAGTAGAACCCGAGTATTCTATGGAGCTGGTCGGTGGGCTGCCCACCGTCTGGTTCAGTTGGGGTTTTCCCTTTTTATTTGGCCAAAAATGCACAAAAACCAGTCCGCTAAGCGTCCAACTGTTGCCTGGTTGTGAGATCTGTTGACTGCCGAACAATTTTCAGCTACGTTTTTGGAAACTCTTCCAACGATCAATGACGAGGCGTCTGCCAAATGTGTGTTACAATCTATAATACCGTTGTGGACTGCGCTGGATATAAGAAACGTCATCACACAGACGGGTTTGCTGATCACTGTGACGAAGTGGGAATGTTCTTAATGTTTTCTCTGAATACTGTGTGGGTGCCTCAGTTTCCCCTGTGCATTTCTAAAGTATCTAGGTGATGGGATAAGGGGGTGTGATTGTTGCAGAGCCCTAGAGGGCAGGTATGAACCCGTCAGCACAGAGAATGGCCAACGCCCTGTCTCCTGGCAACTGATGGCCTGGGCCCCTCTCCTGCAAGGTTCCAGGTTGGAGAACAAAGATATCAGGTGACTCCTGGCCCAGGAAGGAGACAAAGGCTGAGGAGGGGCTGGAGAGTTTCAGTTTGGAGCTGACTGGGGAAAGAGAGGGAGGCCCAGAGCCGGGGTCTGGCCTCCCTGCCCCCCAAGATTAACCTGACTGAGGGGGTCCTGTTTTCTATAACTACAAGCTCTGTTTTGGACTGTGTTCCTGTCGTCTAATAAACCTCGTGTTTTCCCGGCTGGCTGAGAGTCACGTCTGACTGCGGAGTCGGGGGGGCAGGGCTCCCCGGCTCCCCCAGGACCCCGCCCGGGCAGACTCACTGTGGGAAGCGCACGGTGGGGCAGGGGAGGCTGGATGCTCCAAGGTCAGACCCAGGAAGGGGGAAGCTGGGGAAGCTTCGTGCCCTGGGGACAGTTGGCTCCGAGAGAAGAGACTCCCCCAGAGACCTGGCTGGCTTCGTAGGGAGCAGTTCCAGAGCATCGCCCGGGGACCCGTGACAGTCACGATCCTGAAATATCAATTCTTCTTGATGCCAAACAGCAAGGACGTGATGTGCTCTTAGCTGACCCGTTCTCCGAGTTGAAAAAGGCCAGATAGATAGTAGCTTGTGGCACGCTTCAGCGCAAACTCCGCCAAATGTAAAATATGTGGCTTGACCGCAGAGTGGATGAACTGCAGGTCCTTGTGAAAAATGTGACTCCAGAAGCTTCTATGATGCAGTAAAAGGTGTGTACGGCCCTACCCGATCTGCCTTGATGCCACTAACAAGTGCTGATGGCAAACTTTTCATCATGGATCGCACTTCTGTCCTTAATTGTCTCTCTACTGTCTCTGAGTCACTGAATAACACCCACAAATACCCTGCATCTAACACACTTGCAGATCCACCACGCAAGCTGCGGTGTTGAAGGCCATCCAAGCAATGAAAAATAACACATCTCCTGGTCACGATGCTATTCCAGCTGAAGTTTGGAAACACAGAGGAAACCTTCTCTTTGACGGGCCTTTTGAATTCTTCTCACGTGTCTCTGGCTTCAAGAAGTCACACCACAACAACCGAAAGAGGCCAACATTATCACGATCTATAAGCACAAAAGCTCAGAAAGCAACTGTGGTAACTACCGCGGCCTCTGCTTGCTCTTCACGACTGGTAAGGTTCTTGCTTGGATCCAGCTTCTCGTCCAAATTATCGACAAAGTCACAGTGCAGATTTTGTGCTCCGCGGAGCACTGTTGACGTGTTTTGCGTCCTTCGACAAGTACAGGAAAAATGTCGCCAACAGCATCAACCTTTGTACATCATCGTTTCTGGTCTAAGCTTTTGACATTGTCAACCCCACTGCCGTCTGGAAAGTCCTTGCTAAATTTGGACAGCCAGACAAAATTATTAACAACAATCGGCAATGCCACATAGGCACAGTTGGAAGAGTTGGTGTGGGTGGCGATCTGACAGGCCTGTTTCCAATCACGAATGGGGTGAAGCAAGGAGGTGTCCTGGCTCCTCGCCTTCTTGGTCTACAATGCTAGAGCAAGCCTCCTCCATGGCTCTTCAAATGGCATCTTCAGACGTTTTCACACTGGCAGGGATTTTATCCTCTCTCATCTACGTGCAAATATCAAGGAGATCGAAGGATTGATCGAGAAACTGCTCTACACCAATCGTGTCCCCAGCCTCTGTTTTCCAGAAGCTGGGAATGAGCAACGGGATGGATCACTTGATTACCTGTTCTGTTCATTCCCTTTGGGGCACCTGGCACTGGCCACTGTCAGAAGACAGGACACTGGGCTAGATGGACCTTAGGCCTGACCCAATATGGCCGTTCTTAGGTTCTTATGACTGTCCCTCGGTAACACAATCTGAAGGAGCAGGACGAAATCTTACAACGCTTGGCTGGGGCAGCTTGTAGGGTTGGCCTTGCCATCAGCCGAACGAGACTATGAACAGCCAGTCGCTCAACAACTTTCCCCTGAGCCATCGATCGGCAGGGAGGATTCCACACTCCGATCTGCCAGGTAGTTCACTGGCTCGGTGGCACGTTAAATAAGGCAGCAACAATCAATTGGGAATTGGATGCGCGAAATCAGAAAGCACGTGGTCGCCTTTCTCACCGAAACTGGGTGCAACACACAATCTGTCTGTGGACAAAACACAAAGTCTTTAATGCTGTTGTGTGGTCACAACATCGCTCTACGGGCAGGAAACCCAGACCTTAAAAAGCTTGTCTGTTTCCATCTGTTTCCGACGGTTGCTGGGCCTCAAAGGACAGGACCGGGTGCCCAATGCAGAAGTCTTGGTTTGGTTGGTATCAAGGCTCACTTGATTTGCACCCAACTGAGAGGAGCCGGCCGCGTAATTCACATGCTGGAGACCTGTCTAGCAAAACAAATTCTAGCTTCCCAATTAAGCTCTGGCAACCGTGAGGGTGGAGGGCGGATGAAATTCTTGGAAGAGTTTCTGCACCAGAACTCGCACGAGGTGAATATTTCTGCTTCGATCTTCGCGGCCAGCAAGTGAGGGCACCGCATGGCGCCAGGCCACCACCGGGCAGTGGGTCTTGGTTCTCCGTGCGCTCAACGTTCTTCTTCCCAAGTGGGCCTGGGCAGCCCTGCGAAGACCCACAAGTACACACTACGATTGTCCACTTGTCCTTGAAATCCGGGGGGACGGGACCCAGAACGCTGGGCAGCCGGCGGGCAGCGCAGCCGGGAGGGGATTGTGCCAGGCCAAAGGGGAAGCGAGGGAAGCCCTGGCCCGGGCAGCAGCATTCCCTGGAACAACAGGCAGGTGAGGGATCCCCCTGGAATGGGACCCAGACAATGGGAAACCCCCACCCCGCAGGAATGCGCCTGGCTATTGTTCCGGCATAGCGAGAGAATCCGTGGGGCAGCCAGCCAGGGCCACCTGCAGGGCTGGGATCCCAGGGGCTGCGGGTCTGGAGTGAGGGGCACCGGCAGAGCTGAGATGGGTGCCCCTCACTCCCGAACCGCAGCCCCTGGGATCACAGCCCTGCCCCCCACCCCCTGCCCAGCCCTGCCAGTGCCCCTCACTCCCGACCCACAGCCCCTGGGATCCCAGCCCTGCCGGTGCCCCTCACTGCCGACCCCCCTGGGATCCCAGCCCTGCCGGTGCTCCTCACTCCCGACCCGCAGCCCCTGGGATCCCAGCCCTGCCCCCCACCCCCCTGCCCTGCCGGTGCCCCTCACTCCCGACCCGCAGCCCCTGCTAGCCCAGCCCTGCCGGTGCCCCTCACTCCCGACCCGCAGCCCCTGGGATCCCAGCCCTGCCGGTGGCCCTGGCTGGCTGCCCCACGGATTCTCTCACTATGCCGGAACAATAGCCAGGCGCATTCCTGCGGGGTGGGGGTTTCCCATTGTCTGGGTCCCATTCCAGGGGGATCCCTCACCTGCCTGTTGTTCCAGGGAATGCTGCTGCCCGGGCCAGGGCTTCCCTCGCTTCCCCTTTGGCCTGGCGCAATCCCCCCCGGCCGCTCTCCCTGCTATCTGCTCATTGTTCTGGGAGCCAGCAGCTCTTTGGGGTCTAGTGGCTGGAGCGGGGGGGCTGGGAGCCCGGACTCCTGGGTTCTCTCCCTGGCTCCAGGAGGGGAGTAGGGGCTAGTGGTCAGAGGAGAAGGGATTGAGAGTCAGGACTCCTGGGTTCTATTTTCAGCTCTGGCTACTATTAATATGGCCAGGCCTTGTGGGGCCCGTGCGCTGGGTAGGTCTATATAAGGCCTGGTACTGGGCAAGGTGACCGTCTGTCCTCCTTGCTATTGTCCCGTCCTCCCCCTTTGTTACCCAGGGATCGAGTGACGGGATGAGGGGGCAGGCAATGTGGATTGGGAATGCGGGGGGGGGGGCATCCTTTGCATCTAGGAGGCTAAAATTACACCAGCGGGAAGGAGGGGGGAAGAACCAGAGAAGAGAAGAGAGGAGGAAGGAGGGAGGGATGGAAGAGCCGGGGAGGGGACGGAGGGGGCAGGGGGGCGAGCGAGAAGAAAGGAGAGAAGGAGGGAGAGGAAGGAAGGACGAGTAAAGGCCAGGGCCCCCGGAGGAGAAGTGCCGGGAGACAGGCCAGGGAAGAGACGGAAGGAACCGAGCGGGAGCCGGGGATCCACGTCGGGTGTGAACGAATAAGGGAGAGAGAAGAAGAAAATCTTCCCTCGCTCGCTGCCTTTCTCCCCCCTTGGCTGTGCCCCATTTCACGCTCCGGGCCGGAGCAGGCGGGTCCGAGGGCCCAGGGGTGCGGGTGGCGTGGGCAGGGTTAATGCCCGGGAGCTCCCAGCACTTGGCACGCTGCCCCCCTCCGTGCCAAGCGCCGCGCCGCGCGTCCAGGATTCCAGCCGGACACCTGCTCCTGGCTTTGTCTCCCGCCCCCAGCGTCCACCTGTTCATTGTCCGTCTGAGCCCGGCGCAGGGGGAAGGGAGCGGATCACACAGCGGGGATGGAACCCAGGAGTCCTGGCGCCCAGCCCCCTACGGCTCTAATCACTAGACCCTACTCCCTTCCCCGAGCCGGGCCTGGAGCCCAGGAGTCCTGGAGCCCGGAGCCCACCCTGTTCTAACCCACCAGCCCACACTCCCCTCCTGTGGCTGTGTAGAGAACCCAGGAGTCCTAGCTCCCAGCCCCCCCGGTTCTAACCCACCAGACCCCACTCCCCTTCCGGAGCCGGGGATGGAACCCAGGAGTCCTGGCTCCCACCCCCTCCTCCCCCCAACCCACCTAGGGTGACTAGATAGAAAGTTTAAGTGTAGTAGCCGTGTTAGTCTGTGTCAGCAAAATGAAAATAAGAAAGAAAAACTTGTAGCACCTTAGAGACTAACACATTTATTTCAGCATAAGCTTTCGTGGGTTAGTACCCACTTCATCGGATGCATGGAATGAAATACACTGCAGACAGACATTTATACAGTCAGAGAAACATGATGGTCCTGTGTGACCATCTTGTTTATCACTTCAAAAGCTTTTTCTTCCCCTGCTGTCATGTTTCCTCTCAACTAATTAGCCTCTTAAGATTGGTCTGTACACCTGGACCATCATGTTTCTCTGACTGTATAAATGTCTGTCTGAAGTATAATTTCATTCCATGCATCCGATGAAGTGGGTACTAACCCACGAAAGCTCATGCTGAAATAAATGTGTTAGTCTCGAAGGTGCTACAAGTTTTTCTTTCTTATTTTCATAGATAGAAAGTGTGAAAAATCAGGACAGGGGGTGGGGGGTTATAGGAACCTATATAAGAAAAAGCCCCACATATCAGGACTGTCCCTATAAAATCAAGACATCTGGTCACTCTGAACCCACTAGACCCCACTCCCCTCCCAGAGCCAGGGAGAGAACCCAGGAGTCCTGGCTCCCAGTCCCCCCTGCTGTAACCCACTGGACCCCACTCCCCTCCCAGAGCCGGGCCTGGAACCCAGGAGTCCTGGAGCCCAGTTCTGTGCTCTGTTGTGAAATCCTAGGATATGGAGAAACATTTCCATGGAAACTTCAGCTCTCAGGCACAATCCCATAATATTCCTGATGCTGATACAGGACAAACCAAGATCCCTCACTGCCCCCCCCCCATCCCAGGACAACTACATGGGATGTTAGACAGCACCCTATACACCTGTGGGGGGGAGCCCTGGGCCGGGCTAGCAGGGGCTGCGGGTCGGGAGTGAGGGGCACCTGCAGGGCTAGGGGGGGGGGCAGGGCCAGGCTAGCGGGGGCTACAGGTCAGGAGTGAGGGGCACCAGCAGAGCGGGGGGGGGGGCAGGGCTGTGGGGGTGCCCAGAGCTGGGCTAGCCGGGGCTGTGGGTTGGGAGTGAGGGGCACCGGCAGAGCTGGGGGGGCAGGGCTGGGCTAGTGGGGGGGCAGGGCGGGATTGAGGGGGACACTGCCAGAGCTGGGGGGCAGGGCCAGGGTAGGGGGGGGTCAGAGCAGGATTGAGGGGGGCACTAGCAGAGCCGGGGGGCAGGGCCAGGGTAGGGGGGTGCAGGGCGGGATTGAGGGGGGCATTGGCAGAGCCGGGGGTCAGGGCCGGGCTAGCGGGGGGTCAGGGCAGGATTGAGGGAGGCATTGGCAGAGCCGGGGGGCAGGGCCGGGCTAGGGGGGGCAGGACAGGATTGAGGGGGGCTGGCGTAACGGGGTGTCCATGTTCCTGTCCCTCCTCCCCTGGGACCCTCCGTCTTTCCGCTCTGGAATCCCAACCCTCCAGGCCGGGATATTTCGGACCCCCCCCTCCCCGCCCGCCCAGAACCTGTTCCCATTCTTCATCGTTCCAGGACAATGACGAGAGCTTCCAATTGTTCCTGGAGGGGGGGGGGGCTGTGCCCATATCGGGCGGGAGCCCCCGGGCAGGGCGGGGAGCGGGCTATATAACGGGGAGCCCTCCTCAGCCGCCCCTCCACAGCCCCCCGTTTGTGTCGGTGTGAGGTACGGCCGGGGGGGGGGCACTGGGGAGTGGGGGGCAAAGGGAATGGGGGGGTCAGGCCTCTGGTAGGGGAAAGGGATGTGGGGTGCCCTGTGAGTGTGGAGGCTCCCTGGGGGGCAGGGGAATAGGGGTTTTTGGGGGGGCCTAGGGGGTGGGGGAAGGGACTGGAGGACGTTAGCAGTGTTATGGGACTGATGAGGGGCTCCCCAGTGGATGTAGGGGGATGGGGAGCTCTGGGGATCCCCAGGGGCTGGGGGAGGAGTTGGGGGGGTGCTAGCAGTGTTATGGGGCTGGTGGGGGGCCCCCCAGTGGATGTAGGGGGATGGGGAGCTCTGGGGGTTCCAGGGGCTGGGGGGAGGAGTTGGGGGGCGCTAGCAGTGATGCGGGGCTCCCTGGAGAATTTGGGAGGAAGAGGGCAGGGGGACCTGCAGCACAGAGGGGTTGGGGGGCTCTGTGGGGGTGTGGTGTTGGAATAAGGAGGGGGAGTCGGGGAGATTGAAGGGGGTTGAGTTGTGGGGGGCTGTGAGCTTTTGTGTTTGTGTCATTGTGTGTGTGTGTGCGCCCCCCTCCTGGTGGGGCCAGGCCCTGCCCTGCGGGGGGGGGGGTGTGTCTCAAATGAACGGGGGTTGTGGGGTGGGGCGTGAGGGTCTGGTCCCCTCTAGGGGCACCCCTGGGTGCCCGGCTCCTCTCTGACCCTGCTCCCTCTGCCTTACAGGACTCCAGCCCCGCAGCCGCCAGCCCAACCCGCCTCCTTCTTCCCCCGTAGGATCCTTAGAGGAAAAGAAAAGGTAGGTCGAGACGCGGCCCCTCGGGGTGGGGCGTGGGGGCTGGTGATACGGGGACCCCTCACCCAGTGCTGAGATGCGGCTGACTCTGGGGTGGGGTGCGGGGACTGGTGATACAGGGACCCCTCTCCCAGCGCTGAGATGCGGCTGACTCTGGGGTGGGGCGCGGGGACTGGTGATACAGGGACCCCTCTCCCAGCGCTGAGATGCGGCTGACTCTGGGGTGGGGCGCGGGGACTGGTGATACAGGGACCCCTCTCCCAGCGCTGAGATGCGGCTGACTCTGGGGTGGGGCACGGGGGGCTGGTGATAGGGGGACCCCTCACCCGGTGCTGAGATGCGGCTGACTCTGGGGTGGGGTGCAGAGGATGGTGATACAGGGACCCCTCTCCCAGCGCTGAGATGCGGCTGACTCTGGGGTGGGGCGCGGGGGGCTGGTGATAGGGGGACCCCTCACCCGGTGCTGAGATGCGGCTGGCTCTGGGGTGGGGCGCGGGGGGCTGGTGATACAGGGACCCCTCTCCCAGTGCTGAGATGCGGCTGACTCTGGGGTGGGGCACGGGGGGCTGGTGATAGGGGGACCCCTCAGCAATAGGACGTTGCTGGCCCTTGGTAGCAGCTGTGGGAAGTGCACCCCGCCTACTCCAGCTCCCCCAGGGGATGGTTGGGGGGGAGGTTCTGCCCCTCGGGGTCTGTCCCAGGGGCGTGGGTTCGAATCCTGGCTGGGAGGGGCCTGGGTCACCCACCGCCCCGCTGCCACCCGCAGAGCCCGCCATGCCGGACGCAGAGATGGCCGAGTTCGGGGCCGCTGCCCCCTTCCTGCGCCAGTCGGACAAGCTGAGAATCGAAGCGCAGACCCGGCCCTTCGACCTCAAGAAGGACATCTTCGTGCCGGACACCAAGGAGGAGTTTGTCAAGGCCAAGATCGTCTCCCGGGAAGGGGGCAAGGTCAACGCCGAGACCGAGAACGGCCAGGTGCGGAGGAGGGGTGTGGGGGGGGGGTGCCCCAGACACACAGCTCTCTCCTGCCCCCCTCCAGTGTCACTGCCCCCGAGCACGGCACCCCCGACAGGCTCCAGACGCCATCCTCCATGGTGCCCCCCAGCGCCTCCTGGGGCTCCCATTCACGAGGGTGGGATTGCTCCTCCCCCACACCATACACCCAGCCCCCCCAAGTGACTCCACCTCCTCCTCTAGGGACCCCCCCTCCAACCCCCACCCCTCATGATTCACCTCAGGGGCCCCCCAAACTCCTCCCACCCCCAACTCCTCTAGCCCCTCCCAAACCTACAGTGCCCCCAGGAGGCCGATCCTGGTTCCCCTGTGGGCTGCCTGCCCCAGATGGCTCCCGCCTCCCCCCAGCCCTCCTCCTTGTGCGATGGTCCCCACACTAACGCCGCCCGGGGCTCTCTCGGTGTGTCGGGGGGTGTCCCTGCAGACGGTGACGGTGAAGGAGGATCTGATCATGCAGCAGAACCCGCCGAAGTTCGACAAGATCGAGGACATGGCCATGCTGACGTTCCTGAACGAGCCGGCCGTGCTCTACAACCTCAAGGAGCGATACGCCGCCTGGATGATCTACGTGAGTCGGGGTGGGGGGGCCCTGCTGAGCTCTGCCAGCTTCCCTTCCTGGCCTGCCCCGCGGGGCGAGGGACGAAATACCCGGACCTCCATGCTGTGCGACCCACCCCTGCGTCGGGGCTGCAGTATTTCTGGGAGCTCTCCATCTAGAGCCGGTCTGAAGCCGGACATTCTAGATAAGGGGAGTTTAGAGCCATTCCCCATCCAATGGCTCTGTTTAGAGCCATTCTACATCAGCAAATCAGTCCATCTTCTGGATCAGAGGGTTCAGGGGTTGGGGACTCTCTCCATCTTCTAGTTTAGAGCTGGTCTAGAAAAGAAACTCAGTCACTGTTTTAGATCGGGGCATTGGAGCCATTTTAGAGCAGAAACGCAATGTGTCTTCTAGATTGGGGGGGGGCGGCATTAGAGCAATTCTGGAGGTGGGGCTTCCTCTCCGCTTCTAGATCAAGGATGTTAGTGTCATTCCGTATTGGTGAGGGTTGCCTCTCCTTCTAGACTGGAATTGGGTGGCATTCTCTCTTCTTCTAGATGGAGGTTGGGTGGTGTCATTTTTTCCTTTCCTGGATCATGGGGGAGGGGGAAGGCATCATCTCTATTATCTTCCCTCTCTCCGTCCTTCCCCACCCCATCCCATTCCCCCTCTCCAGACCTACTCGGGGCTGTTCTGCGTGACGGTCAATCCCTACAAGTGGTTGCCGGTCTATAACGCGGAGGTGGTGGCCGCTTACAGGGGCAAGAAGAGAAGTGAAGCCCCACCCCACATCTTCTCCATTTCTGACAGCGCCTACCAGAACATGCTGACGGGTAGAGATCTAACCCTACCCTTGAGTATACCCCTAACCCTACCCCTAACTATACCCCTGCCCCTAACTATACCCCTAACCCTACCCCTAACTATACCCCTACCCCTACCCCTAACTATACCCCTGCCCCTAACTATACCCCTAACCCTAACCCTAACTATACCCCTAACCCTACCCCTAACTATACCCCTGCCCCTAACTATACCCCTAACCCTACCCCTAACTATACCCCTGCCCCTAACTATACCCCTAACCCTAACCCTAACTATACCCCTAACCCTACCCCTAACTATACCCCTACCCCTAACTATACCCCTGCCCCTAACTATACCCCTACCCCTACCCCTAACTATACCCCTACCCCTACCCCTAACTATACCCCTACCCCTAACTATACCCCTGCCCCTAACTATACCCCTAACCCTAACCCTAACTATACCCCTAACCCTACCCCTAACTATACCCCTACCCCTAACTATACCCCTGCCCCTAACTATACCCCTACCCCTACCCCTAACTATACCCCTACCCCTACCCCTACCCCTAAATATACCCCTACCCCTACCCCTAACTATACCCCTGCCCCTAACTATACCCCTAACCCTACCCCTAACTATACCCCTACCCCTAACTATACCCCTAACCCTAACCCTAAATATACCCCTATCCCTAACTATACCCCTACCCCTAACTATACCCCTAACCCTGCCCCTAACTATACCCCTGCCCCTAACTATACCCCTAACCCTACCCCTAAATATACCCCTACCCCTACCCCTAACTATACCCCTGCCCCTAACTATACCCCTAACCCTAACCCTAAATATACCCCTAACCCTACCCCTAACTATACCCCTACCCCTACCCCTAACTATACCCCTACCCCTAACTATACCCCTAACCCTAACTATACCCCTAACCCTAACCCTAAATATACCCCTACCCCTACCCCTAACTATACCCCTGCCCCTAACTATACCCCTAACCCTAACCCTAAATATACCCCTACCCCTACCCCTAACTATACCCCTACCCCTGCCCCTAACTATACCCCTAACCCTAACCCTAAATATACCCCTACCCCTGCCCCTAACTATACCCCTACCCCTACCCCTAACTATACCCCTGCCCCTAACTATACCCCTAACCCTAACCCTAAATATACCCCTACCCCTACCCCTAACTATACCCCTGCCCCTAACTATACCCCTAACCCTAACCCTAAATATACCCCTAAGCATAAACTCCTAACCTGCCCACCTATCCCACTGCTCCATTTCCCTCTCTGCCTACCAGCACATGTGGATGGATACAGGGTGTCCACTCTGATCTGGGGTTGGGGGCACCCTGGGGTGGGCAGGACGGGGCTTGGTAGCTTCCATCCACCTCATGCTGTTTCTCCTCCCCTTCTTCTTTCCAGATCGGGAGAACCAGTCCATCCTCATCACGTGAGTGTCACCCCATCCCTTCCTCTCTTACCCCCCCAAATCACTGCACCCCAAAACCTTTAACAGCCCCCTTGAAGTTTGATCCCGCCCCCCAAAGTTTTAACCCTTCTTGTATTGTAGCCCTGACCCTTCAAGTCTTAGCCCCACCTACTAAAGTTTTAACCTCCCTGCCCCGTCTCTGAATTCGGAAGCCCCGCCCCCCTTTGAATTCGGAAGCCCCGCCCCCTCTCTGAAGTCCTGACTCCTGCATTCTGCATGAAGTCTTCCTGCTTCTCCAGCGCTCGGGGTGGGTGGGACACAGGCAGGAGGGGCTGTGTCTCACTCTCCCCTCCTGTCCCCCAGCGGAGAATCCGGGGCGGGGAAGACTGTGAACACCAAGCGGGTCATTCAGTACTTTGCCGTCATCGCGGCCATCAGCGACCGCAGCAAGAAGGAACAGGTGGACAAGAGCAAGGTGTGGCCTCCACCCATCTATCTGAACCATTCATCTATGCCTGTATCCATCTCCATGGCCAGCCACCTGTGCCTATCCCCATGTCCATCTGTCCATCCCTTTACTGAACTGTCCATCCCTGGCCTTGCATTTATCTGCTTCCATCCATCCATCAATCCCTCCATCTCTGTACCCATCTATCTGTCCCATTCCTATATCTGTTCACCCACCCACCCATCCATCCATCCATCCATCCATCCATCCCCATGTCTGTCTGTCCATCCTCACATATGTCCATCCATCTATCACTCATTCTTCCCGTCACCCCTTCTCTTTCTCACTCCTCCCTTTCTGCCCTCTAATTATTTCCTTTCCCCTCATCTGTATGATGTTCCTCCTTCAGGGGACCCTGGAGGATCAAATCATCCAGGCTAATCCTGCCCTTGAGGCCTTTGGCAACGCCAAGACCGTGAGGAATGACAACTCGTCCCGATTCGTGAGTATCCTGGAATTGGGGTGGAGGTGGAGAGCTGGGGGAGGGGTATGTGGGGCAGTGTCTGGGGTGGGAGCTTTGGAGAAGGAAGCCATGTGGCTGTTGTCTCAGATGCGGGGGTCGGTGGAGGAGATTTTGGGGTGGGGACGGTGGGGAAGGAGGTTGTGTGGTTGTATGTCTGGGGGGAGAGGTCTGTGTGGTTGTGTGGGGGGGGAGGTGTCTTTGGGGGAGGGATCTATGGAGCTGTGTATGGAGTTTGGGAGTCTGAAGGGCAGTGTCTGGGATGGGAGAGTCTATAGGGAAGTCTATAGAGTCTATAGGGCCATGGGGCTGTATGTCAGGTGGGAGATCTGGGGGAGAAGTCTCTGTGGCTGTGTATGGGGTTTGAGGTCTGAAGGGCCATGTATGGGGTGGGTGGCTGTGGGGAAGAAGGTTGTGGGGCTGTGTGGGAGTTGGGGGAAGGGGTCTGTGTTTGGAGTCTGTGGGGCTATCCCTGCTGTATTAGCCCCTAATCCCTCCCTCTCTCTCTAGGGTAAATTCATCCGGATTCATTTCGGGGCGACGGGGAAGTTGGCTTCAGCTGATATAGAGACCTGTGAGTGTGACGAATGTCAACGTTCTCTGCCTCCATCCCGTGCCTCATGGGTTCATGTTTGTTCTCTGCCTCTCCCCATACCTTCTCTCTAACCCCCTCTTTTCCCCTTTCCCTCAGATCTCCTGGAAAAATCCCGGGTCATCTGCCAGCTCAAATCCGAGAGGAGCTACCACATCTACTACCAGATCCTGTCCAACAAGAAGCCAGAACTCCTGGGTAAGAATATTCAGCAACCCAGGCAGCCTGTGCTTGGGCTGTACCGAGCAGCCTCACGTCTACATGAGTTGGTCTAGTCGAGTGGCTTCACGTCTTCATGAGTTGAGTGGTGTGTCCACAAAGCTTGCTAAGGTGACTGGACTTTAGTATCCTTAAGTAAAGTTGAGTTCCCTTGAGTCTGAGTCAAGTGGAGTGACCTGTGGTATCCTTCCAGTCTCGTTGAGATGATGAACTCTAGTATCCTTACACTGAGTTCCCTTAAGTCTTGCAAGTAGAGTGGAGTTTGACCTTATGTCGTGTTGATTTGAAATGAGCCGAGCATCCTCACATCTTAGTATGTTTAGAGGCAACAAATCTTGTTGAGTTGCGTGGCCTCCAGTCTTGTTAGATTGAGCTTAGCATCTTCAAGTCTGGCTGAGATCCCTCAAATCCAGAAGAGCTGAATTCAGTGTCCTCAAGTCCTTTTGCATCTGGGTGAGTTACCTCATGTTGGGTTGAGTGAATTCAGGCCCTGAGGAATTGAACTGAGTGGCCCCAAATCCTTGACCTTTCCTTGCTGAGCTGCTTTCGGTTGGGTGTCATCCTCATTCGTTAACTGAGTTGAGTTGTGCAGATACGTCATATAGACAAGGGTCTCGTGTCCATCCGTAACCCATCAGCTTCCCTCTGCAGACATGATGCTGGTGACCAACAACCCATATGACTACGCCTTCATCTCCCAAGGAGAGACCACGGTGTCTTCCATCGATGATGCTGAAGAGTTGATAGCCACCGATGTGAGTATAGCCAGGGGCAGCAGGGGACCAGGAAGGTTCTTGAGGGATCACTGGCTGGGAAGCCATTGCTGCCTCTTTTTCCGTTGAAAGCCTTGATGTTTTGTCCCTCTCCCAACACAGAGCGCCTTTGACATCTTGGGCTTCACTCAGGAGGAGAAGAACTCCTTGTACAAGCTGACGGGTGCCATCATGCACTTCGGGAACATGAAGTTCAAGCAGAAGCAACGCGAGGAGCAGGCCGAGCCCGATGGCACCGAGGGTGGGCACCGGTGGTGATGGGGACCAATGCAGGGTGGGGATTGGTCATGCCCAGGGCTGGGGGAATGGAAGACGAACATTGTCTCCTTTGCTTTTCCAGAGGCGGACAAATCTGCCTACCTGATGGGGTTGAACTCGTCAGATCTACTGAAGGGGCTTGTTCACCCCCGGGTCAAGGTGGGGAATGAGTATGTGACCAAGGGGCAGACAGTCCAGCAGGTGAGACCCCACTTCCCTCCTTCCTTCCTTCTCCTTTTTCACTCCTCCTTTCCTCTGCTCCTTCTGCATCTTATTTCTTCCTTCACTCTTTCTTTGTGTCTCATTCTTTCTTTTATTTCCTTCACTTTCCCTTTCTTTCTTCCCTGTCTCGGTTTCTTCCGATGTTTTTCTTTCTTTTATTCCTTTACTTTGTGTGTTTCTCCTTCTCTCACTGCTTCATCTCTACCTTCCATCCTACCTTTCATCCTACGTTTCTTTCTTTCTTTCTTTCTTTCTTTCTTTCTTTCTTTCTTTCTCACTGTTTCTTCCCTGTTTCTCATTCTTTTTTTTAATTCTTGCTTTCACCTGACTTGAGCCTGGGTGATTGGAAATGGAACTCATGAGTTCAGCCCAGAGTGGGAGATCCAGGGACCACCAGACCTAGGATTCACCCTCCCAGCCTGCAAGAGCAACAGGTAACCAGGTCGTCTGTCATCCCCCAGGTATCTTATGCTGTAGGAGCCCTGGCCAAGTCTGTGTATGAGAAGATGTTCGGCTGGATGGTGACCAGGATCAACAACACCCTCGAGACAAAGCAGCCGCGTCAGTATTTCATCGGGGTGCTGGACATTGCTGGCTTTGAGATCTTTGATGTAAGTGATTCCCCCAGCAGGGGGCACTGTAGGGGGCAGGGGCACTGGCTATGGGGGGAGCTCCTGACTACTCTAGCCCCAGCCTCTCCCAGCAGAGGGTGCTGTAGGGAGTGCTAGTTGTGGTGCAGTTCCTCCCTTCCTCCATTAGGTGGCTCCATAGAAAAGCACCACCTGGTAGGCACAGCTCCACTCTGGTATGTCTTCCCCAGATGCCTCTATGGTCTCACCATAGCAGGGGGCGCTTTTTGTTCTCACTTGTCTCTTGTTCCCCAACCTCCTCCCCAGTTCAACAGCTTCGAGCAGCTCTGCATCAACTTCACCAACGAGAAGCTGCAGCAGTTCTTCAACCACCACATGTTTGTGCTGGAGCAGGAGGAGTACAAGAAGGAGGGGATCGAGTGGGTGTTCATCGACTTCGGCATGGACCTGCAGGCCTGCATAGACCTCATCGAGAAGGTACCTCCCGCCACCACTCCACCGTGACCCTCCACGCCTCCGTTGCGGCCGCCGGAGTAGGGTCTGCAGTCGGGTTTTGCTTCTCATTTCCAGCCTCGACTGATCCCTGGCCAGTTCATCCCATTTTGCTCTTGTGCCGACATTCTCCTTTCGCTTCATCAGCTCTTCTCCTGCCCTGGGGTCTCCCTCCCACAATGTAGTCCTAGAGCAGTCAGATCCCCTCTCAGCCTGTGTTTGATGCTGATTCGTTCCCCTGATTGTCCCAGCAGCCCTTTGCTCGGCACCTGTCCCGGTAGGAAGCCCCTTTTTCTGGAACAGGTGGCTGGAATTGCGCACTGGATCCCAGACGAGGTTTTGCCAGTGCCTTGTCCAATGGCGTTAAAACCTCCCCGTCTCTCCTGGAAAAATCTGTCCTGACAATCCGTAGGACAACGTTGGCCTTTTCCACAGCCACGTAACGTCAGCTACAATGTCAGTTTCCAGGTCAGAGCTCGGGGCACTCTGGACACTGAGGCAGGGCCCACAAGAATTTGGCAGGGAGAGAATCTAATTCTCCAGGGCAGCATTCAGCTGCTTAGCCCCAAGACCCGCCTTTCTGTTCCTGCAGCCCCTGCCTCATTCACTCCATGCCTTGCAACTTGTGCAGCATGTGAGGCAGGGTCCAGCAGACACTGGCCTGGATGGGCCCGGAGAGGGTGCTGATTGAGGGAGGGTCCAGCAGACGGAGGCCTGGCTGGGCCCGGAGAGGGCGCTGATTGAGGCAGGGGCCGGCAGACACAGGCCTGGTTCAGCCCCAGAGCGAGGCCAGGCTGAGCGCTAATTGAGGCAGGGTCCTGTGGGAACACAGCACGTGATCACAAAATTGAAGTCTGTCTCTCATGAGGGGCAGAGTTAAGGGTAGAGAGGCAGCCTTAATCGTTTACTGTTTGCCTGTGGTGACTCCTAGTTGTCTCTGTCCTGCAGCCCATGGGCATCATGTCCATCCTGGAGGAGGAGTGCATGTTCCCCAAGGCGTCGGACACGACATTCAAGGCCAAGCTCTACGACAACCACCTGGGCAAGTCAGGGAACTTCGGCAAGCCGCGGAACATCAAGGGCAGGCCGGAGGCGCATTTCTCCCTCATGCACTACGCCGGCACAGTGGACTACAACATCACGGGCTGGCTGCAGAAGAACAAGGACCCGCTCAATGAGACCGTGGTGGGGCTCTACCAGAAATCTGCCCTCAAACTCCTTGCCCTCCTCTTCGCCAACTACGCGGGGACTGACGCAGGTAAGACCCTTCTCCCCTGAGTCCCAGCCCCCTGCTCTAACCACCAGACCCCACTTCCCTCCCATAACCAGAGACAGAACCCAGGAGTCCTGGGCTCCAGTCCCCCCCGCCCCCACTCTAACCACTAGTCCCCATTCCCTTTCTGATGGGTGCGGGTCTCTCTCCCTCACAGCCCATGACGGCGGGAAGGGGAAAGGATCAAAGAAGAAGGGTTCCTCTTTCCAGACGGTGTCAGCACTGCACAGGGTAAGGGGGCCCCGGGGCAGGTGGCCGAGGTCGGGTTCTGACCTCCTGTAGGATCGGCTCTGCCACCGGAGATTCCTAACAGACCCTCTTTGTCTCTCTCTCTTTCTTGTTCTTTCTTCTTTGCTTCTCCTTGACTCTTGCTTTCTCATTCTCTCCATCTTTCTGCCGCCCCATTCCATCCATCCGTTCTTCTCTCTGTTTCATTCTGTTCATCTCTCTCGCTTCTTCCTTCCTTCCTTCCTCTCTCCATTCCTCTCTGCCTCATTCTCTTTATCCACCCGTCCCGCCTTTTCTGTCCTGTTCTCTCTCTCCCCCCGTCCCCAGGAGAACCTGAACAAGCTGATGACAAACCTGCGCTCGACTCACCCCCACTTCGTCCGCTGCATCATCCCCAATGAGACCAAGGCTCCAGGCATGTGATCCCCCCGCCCTCACCTGCCTCTGCCCACTGGGTGCCGCTACCCCCCCCCCGGGGGGAAGTCACAGGCTCCATGATTGCTCAGGGCTTGTTCAGAGGGAGGGGGCGTGGCTAAGGGGACGAGGGGCGTGTTCATTTTTTGCATAATTTATCCACTCTCTGTTTCTCCCCATGGCTGAGGGGTGTGATTAATGGGAAAATGGGCATGGCTTATAGATTGGGCCCCCCTTCCACTTCTGTCCCTACCGAAAGGGCAGAGTGGGTGTGGCCTAATGGGCATACATTGCCCCCCACCCAAATCAGTCCCTCCCCGAAAGAGCTGGGCAGGGCTAAGGGCACAGGGGCGTGGCTGAGTGGGAAGGGGCGGGGCCTTTATTTGCATGAATAAAGCTCCCTATCCACCCCCTCGCCAGAGGCAAGGGGCGTGGCCAAGAGGTAAAGGGCGGGGCCTGTGGCAGCCAGGCTCCACCCCTTTCCATCACCAACACCCCTGTTTTCCCGCCCCCAGGGGTGATGGACAACCCCCTGGTGATGCACCAGCTGCGCTGTAACGGGGTGCTAGAGGGCATCCGCATCTGCAGGAAGGGCTTCCCCAACCGCATCCTCTACGGGGACTTCAGACAGAGGTGGGTCTGCCCCCCCCCGGGGCACTGCTGCAGGGGAAGCTCGCAGCATCCCAGGACGGGCTCAGAGATCCAGGGTCACTAACAAACCCCCCCGCCCCCCAGGTACCGGATCCTGAACCCAGCGGCCATCCCCGAGGGCCAGTTCATCGACAGCCGCAAGGGGGCGGAGAAGCTGCTGGGCTCCCTCGATATCGACTCCAACCAGTACAAATTTGGGCACACCAAGGTGAGGGGGAGGAGCCCGTGTGGGTGGGCGGAGCCTGGGGGGACAGGGTCCCAGCTAGCCACACCCCCAGGGACTGTACGGGTGTGCTGGCATTAGGGGGCGCTGGGCCGTGGGGGACCCAGCCTGGTGCTAGGGGGCGCTGAGCCAGGGGGGGTCCCAGCCTGGCGCTAGGGGGCGCTGGGCCGTGGGGGACCCAGCCTGGCGCTAGGGGGCGCTGTGGGGGGGTCCCAGCCTGGCACTAGGGGGCGCTGAGCCGGGGGGGGTCCCAGCCTGGTGCTAGGGGGCGCTGTGGGCGGGGTCCCAGCCTGGCGCTAGGGGGCGCTGTGGGCGGGGTCCCAGCCTGGCGCTAGGGGGCGCTGTGGGGGGGGTCCCAGCCTGGCGCTAGGGGGCGCTGTGGGGGGTCCCAGCCGGGCACTAGGGGGCGCTGTGGGGGGGGGTCCCAGCCGGGGTCTAGGGGGCACTGTGGGGGGGGGTCCCAGCCTGGCGCTGGGGGGCGCTGTGGGGGGGGTCCCAGCCGGGCGCTAGGGGGCCCTGTGGGGGGTCCCAGCCGGGCGCTAGGGGGCCCTGTGGGGGGTCCCAGCTGGGCACTATGCCGTGGGAATCCCAGCCGGGTGCTAGGGGGCGCTGTGGGGGGGGTCCCAGCCTGGTGCTAGGGGGCGCTGTGTGGGGGGTCCCAGCCGGGCGCTAGGGGGCGCTGTGTGGGGGGTCCCAGCCGGGCACTAGGGGGCGCTGTGGGGGGTCCCAGCCTGGCGCTAGGGGGCGCTGTGGGGGGTCCCAGCCGGGCGCTAGGGGGCGCTGTGGGCGGGGGGGGGTCCCAGCCTGGCGCTAGGGGGCGCTGTGGGCGGGGTCCCAGCCTGGCGCTAGGGGGCGCTGTGGGGGGGGTCCCAGCCTGGCGCTAGGGGGCGCTGTGGGGGGTCCCAGCCGGGCACTAGGGGGCGCTGTGGGGGGGGGGTCCCAGCCGGGGTCTAGGGGGCACTGTGGGGGGGGGTCCCAGCCTGGCGCTGGGGGGCGCTGTGGGGGGGGTCCCAGCCGGGCGCTAGGGGGCGCTGTGGGGGGGTCCCAGCCGGGCGCTAGGGGGCCCTGTGGGGGGTTCCCAGCCGGGCGCTAGGGGGCCCTGTGGGGGGTCCCAGCTGGGCACTACGCCGTGGGAATCCCAGCCGGGTGCTAGGGGGCGCTGTGCGGGGGGTCCCAGCCTGGCGCTAGGGGGCGCTGTGTGGGGGGTCCCAGCCGGGCGCTAGGGGGCGCTGTGGGGGGTCCCAGCCTGGCGCTAGGGGGCGCTGTGTGGGGGGTCCCAGCCGGGCGCTAGGGGGCGCTGTGGGGGGTCCCAGCCGGGCGCTAGGGGGCGCTGTGTGGGGGGTCCCAGCCTGGCGCTAGGGGGCGCTGTGGGGGGTCCCAGCCGGGTGCTAGGGGGCGCTGTGTGGGGGGTCCCAGCCGGGCGCTAGGGGGCCCTGTGGGGGGTCCCAGCTGGGCACTACGCCGTGGGGATCCCAGTCGGGCGCTAGGGGGCGCTGTGTGGGGGGTCCCAGCCGGGCGCTAGGGGGCGCTGTGGGGGGTCCCAGCCTGGCGCTAGGGGGCGCTGTGGGGGGTCCCAGCCGGGCGCTAGGGGGCGCTGTGGGCGGGGTCCCAGCCTGGCGCTAGGGGGCGCTGTGGGGGGTCCCAGCCGGGCGCTAGGGGGCGCTATGGGGGGGGTCCCAGCCTGGCACTAGGGGGCGCTGTGGGGGGTCCCAGCCGGGCGCTGGGGAGCACTGTGGGGGGTCCCAGCCGGGCGCTGGGGGGTGCTGGGCTGATGTTCGTATTTCGCCGGCTGTCCCAGGTGTTCTTCAAGGCCGGGCTGCTGGGGCTGCTGGAGGAGATGCGGGACGAGCGGCTCGCCCGGATCATCACCCGCCTGCAGGCCCAGTCGCGGGGCCTCCTCTCCCGCCTTGAGTTCAAGAAGATCCTGGAGCGCAGGTAGGGGGTGCGAAGGCGTCGTAGGAGCTGCTGTTGTTGTTGTAGGGAAGCTGGCAGCCACATCTGGCTGGGGCACTGCTGTGGGGAAGTTCACAGCCCCAGCTCATGTGGCCTCCCTCCCTCCAGGGACTCGCTGCTGGTGATACAGTGGAACATCCGGGCCTTCATGGGGGTGAAGAACTGGCCCTGGATGAAGCTCTACTTCAAGATCAAGCCACTCCTGAAGAGCGCCGAGACGGAGAAGGAGATGCTGGCCATGAAGGAGGAGTTCGGGCGCCTGAAGGAGGCGCTGGAGAAGTCGGAGGCCCGGAGGAAGGAGCTGGAGGAGAAGATGGTCTCTCTGCTGCAGGAGAAGAACGACCTCCAGCTGCAAGTGCAGGCTGTGAGTGATGGAAGGCTCCCCCGCCCCCACCCGGGCCCCGTGGTCACTGCAGTTGGGTTGAGGAGCCTCAAGGCTGGGTGGGCCATGAATGATGGAGATCCCCCCGTTTGAATCCTCCCTGACACCCGTGGAGAAGCTCCAGTTCCTGCCCTGTAGGCTTAGAAGAAGGGATTCCCCTGTCCTTGAACCCCAGGCTTCACCTATCAGCCCACCACACTCTTTCTTTCCTTCGTTCGCTCCATCTTTTTCTTCTTTCCTTGCAGGAGCAAGACAATCTTGCCGATGCCGAGGAGCGCTGTGACCAGCTGATCAAGAACAAGATCCAGCTGGAGGCCAAGGTGAAGGAGCAGACGGAGCGGCTGGAGGACGAGGAGGAGATGAATGCTGAGCTGACGGCCAAGAAGAGGAAACTGGAGGACGAGTGCTCGGAGCTCAAGAAGGACATTGACGACCTGGAGCTCACCCTGGCCAAGGTGGAGAAGGAGAAACATGCCACGGAGAACAAGGTGAGGGCAGAGATGGGAGTTTGACTTGCGATAAGTGGCTTCAAGGCTATTGTGGTTGTGTGGTATCAAGGCTAGTTGGACTGAGGCGAGTGGCCACAAGGTTGGCTGGGCTGGGTTGGTTCAGTGGCCTGAGGGATGATTGTGTTGGGTTGAGTGTTCTCAAGACTGGCTGGGTTGGATTGAGTGGCCTGTGGGATGTTTGGGTTGAGTGTCTTCGAGGACGGTTGGGTTGGTTCAGTGGCCTGAGGGATGGTTGCGTTGGGTTGAGTGTTCTCAAGACTGGCTGGGTTGGATTGAGTGGCCTGTGGGATGTTTGGGTTGAGTGTCTTCGAGGACGGTTGGGTTGGTTCAGTGGCCTGAGGGATGGTTGCGTTGGGTTGGTCAAGTAGATTCAAGGATTGCTGTTTTGAGGTAAGTGGCCTCCATCCTCCACCCTGCCATGAAGCCACTAATCTCCAACGTTGAGCTTCGCCCATTGGGCCACCCTATGTCTAAATCCACCGGATTTATCTACTTGCAGGTGAAGAACCTGACAGAGGAGATGGCCGGGCTGGATGAGATCATAGCCAAGCTAACCAAGGAGAAGAAGGCCCTGCAGGAGGCCCATCAGCAAGCGCTGGACGACCTACAGGCCGAGGAGGACAAGGTCAACACCTTGACCAAAGCCAAGGTCAAGCTGGAGCAGCAGGTGGACGACGTAAGTACCAGCAGCCTGGGGATGGGGCTAAGGAGCTAGATGGCATTACTGATAGGTTATTACTTCCTCACCGTTTGGTGACTCCTGAGACTCTGGGGGATGTCGTGTCTGGAGAGGTTATCTCTGAGGGGTCCAGGGAGGGTGCCTGGGGGGGATCACAGAGCGGAGTGTCTCCGATGGAGGGTGATCCATCACTGGGGGGTTTCCCACTAAAAATGTCCTGTTGAGTGGACCCTGGGTTCATTTTCTCTCTCTCTCAGTTGGAGGGCTCCCTGGAGCAGGAGAAGAAGATCCGCATGGACCTGGAACGGGCCAAGAGGAAGCTGGAAGGGGATTTGAAACTGGCCCAGGAGAGCATCATGGACCTGGAGAATGACAGGCAGCAGCTGGACGAGAAGCTGAAAAAGTAGGGACCTCCTTGAGTCGCCAACCAGGAGTCCTGACTCCCAGCCCCCCTTTGCTCTAACTCCTAGACCCCACTCCCCTCCCAGAGCCAGGGGTAGAATCCAGGTGTCCTGGATCCCAGCTCCCTGCTCTAACCACTAGACCCCACTCCCCTCCCAGAGCCAGAGAGAGAACTTGTTTTCTGTTTCCTTCAGGAAAGACTTTGAGCTCAGTGCGCTGAATGCCCGGATCGAGGATGAGCAACTGATAGCTGCCCAGCTCCAGAAAAAGCTCAAAGAGCTTCAGGTGAGGCAGGCTGGCTTGTACGTCCCCAGAGTTGGGTACAGCTGGGCTGGTAGCAGGATGATCTCGGTGCTCATCTCCTCTCCAGACTTTACTCTGTGTTGCTTGGGGGTGTCTCCACAATCCCTCCCCTCCTTTCTCTCCGGTCTAGAATTAGGAGTGAGGAGCTCTCCTCCATCGAAAGTCTAGAACCAATAGAGACATTGAGGGTCCCCTCTTTTGTCTCTCAGGGAAATTCTCTTCCTCTCTGCTGTAGAACAGCATGCCCCAAAGGGGAGAAGATCCCATATCGGTGTGAGCCTATGCTCCTTTGCTTCTAGAACTTCGACTACTTTTATAATAATCTAGAACGTCTGCCTGTTTCGTGTGGCATGGTGGGGTTTAGATCTGTTTAAAGAAATCAGTTATCTGAGCTCTCTCCTGACTGAACAGGGAATCTCCAGAACCCGTATTATTCCTTCCCTGCTCTAGAATGTCCACCTGTCGTTTTCAACATTGGGCACTCTAGATGCTACTAAGGCCACTTGCTTCTAGACCACCACCACCCCCGGCCGACACATGCTTTCCCTGATCGAGAACATCCACATTCTCTCCTTTGGAGCTGTGTGTTGTAGACCCAGTTCAGGCCCTTTCCTTCTGGAACCCAAAGTGTTCTCTCCCGTGATGCTGGATGTGAGATCTGGCTAATGACCTTTGTTCCTAGAACTTTTCTATCGTATCTGGCATAGGTCATGTTCTAGATTGGGCTGAGGACCTTTGCTCCTCTGCCCCTCATGTCCCTGCCTGCTCTAGAGGGTGCGATGTTCTAGGCCTGTCTAAGCCCCTGGGTCTCTCTCCGGCTGCAGGCGCGCATCGAGGAGCTGGAGGAGGAGCTGGAGGCGGAACGCGCGGCCCGGGCCAAGGTGGAGAAGCTGCGCTCGGACCTGTCACGGGAGCTGGAGGAGATCAGCGAGCGGCTGGAGGAGGCGGGCGGCGCCACCTCGGTGCAGATCGAGCTGAACAAGAAGCGGGAGGCGGAGTTCCAGAAGATGCGGCGGGACCTGGAGGAGGCCACGCTGCAGCACGAGGCCACGGCCGCCACCCTGCGCAAGAAGCACGCCGACTCGGCGGCCGAGCTGGGCGAGCAGATCGACAACCTGCAGCGCGTCAAGCAGAAGCTGGAGAAGGAGAAGAGTGAGCTCAAGCTGGAGCTGGACGACGTCAGCTCCAACCTGGAGCAGCTGCTCAAAGCCAAGGTGCCCAGGGGGCGGGTCCATGGAGGGGGCGGGGCCCTGGGGAGGGGGAGGGGCTAAGGATAGAGGGGCCAATCATAGCTGTGAGGGCAGCATCAGTGGGGGAGGAGCCACTTCCTCCTACTTAGATCCGGTGTTCATGAGGGCCAGGCAAAGGCCAGGAGGCGGGGCCGAAGCTAGTGGGCAGGGCCAATGTGATGGGGAGGGGTTACTGTATTTAAACACCCGGGGGGGGGCGGGGTATTTGCACCAGTATCCCGCCCCTGTCCCCTCCCTTCCCCAAATCCCCGCCCCGGCTTCGCCTCCTCCCATGGGTGCGCCGCGTTCCCCCTCCTCCCCCCTCCCTCCCAGCTGTGTGAAACAGCTGTTTGGCGGCACGAGCGCTGGGAGCTGGGGGGAAATGGGTGCTCTCTCCAGTGATCAACATCCACTTTCGGTCTCCAATGATCAACTCTGCTTCGGGGGGAAATCCCGGCCGGCGATTTGAGAGCCAAGAAGCCGGACGTGTCCGGGAAAACACGGACGTCTGGTAACCCTAGACAGCGGGAGGTGCCGCTGCCGCCTGGGTTTTCGGGGTCTCCTTTTCCTGTCGCTTCTTCATTCTCCCATTCGTCTCCCCCCCTCGCCGCCCCGACGTCTGCCCCACCCCAGGCCAACCTGGAGAAGCTGTGCCGGACGGTGGAGGACCAGATGAACGAACACCGGACCAAGTCCGAGGAGGCACAACGCATGGTGAACGACCTCACCACCCAGCGCGCCAAACTCCAGACTGAGAACGGTGAGTGGGGAAGCCCCGCCCTGCCCCCCTGGGATCCCCCTACACCCCTGGGACCCCTCTCCCTGCCCCCCATGTCCCCTCCCTCCCCGCTGCACCCCACACACGAGCCCCTGAGCCCTGTAACCCTCCTCCCCGCCCTCTGCCCCTGCCTGGGGGACCCCCAAGAGTTGTCTCCCAACCCCCATATGATGGATCCTCCCCCCCACAGCCCTTGGAGTCCCCTGGGCACTGGGGTGGGGGTGCGGGGTCCCTGCGGAGGAGGGTTCCCCCGGGCACTGGGGTGGGGTGCGGGGTCCCTGCGGAGGAGGGTTCCCCCGGGCACTGGGGTGGGGGTGCGGGGTCCCTGCGGAGGAGGGTTCCCCCGGGCACTGGGGTGGGGGTGCGGGGTCCCTGCGGAGGAGGGTTCCCCCGGGCACTGGGGTGGGGGTGCGGGGTCCCTGCGGAGGAGGGTTCCCCCGGGCACTGGGGTGGGGGTGCGGGGTCCCTGCGGAGGAGGGTTCCCCCGGGCACTGGGGTGGGGGTGCGGGGTCCCTGCGGAGGAGGGTTCCCCCGGGCACTGGGGTGGGGGTGCGGGGTCCCTGCGGAGGAGGGTTCCCCCGGGCACTGGGGTGGGGGTGCGGGGTCCCTGCGGAGGAGGGTTCCCCCGGGCACTGGGGTGGGGGTGCGGGGTCCCTGCGGAGGAGGGTTCCCCCGGGCACTGGGGTGGGGGTGCGGGGTCCCTGCGGAGGAGGGTTCCCCCGGGCACTGGGGTGGGGGTGCGGGGTCCCTGCGGAGGAGGGTTCCCCCGGGCACTGGGGTGGGGGTGCGGGGTCCCTGCGGAGGAGGGTTCCCCCGGGCACTGGGGTGGGGGTGCGGGGTCCCTGCGGAGGAGGGTTCCCCCGGGCACTGGGGTGGGGGTGCGGGGTCCCTGCGGAGGAGGGTTCCCCCGGGCACTGGGGTGGGGGTGCGGGGTCCCTGCGGAGGAGGGTTCCCCCGGGCACTGGGGTGGGGGTGCGGGGTCCCTGCGGAGGAGGGTTCCCCCGGGCACTGGGGTGGGGGTGCGGGGTCCCTGCGGAGGAGGGTTCCCCCGGGCACTGGGGTGGGGGTGCGGGGTCCCTGCGGAGGAGGGTTCCCCCGGGCACTGGGGTGGGGGTGCGGGGTCCCTGCGGAGGAGGGTTCCCCCGGGCACTGGGGTGGGGGTGCGGGGTCCCTGCGGAGGAGGGTTCCCCCGGGCACTGGGGTGGGGGTGCGGGGTCCCTGCGGAGGAGGGTTCCCCCGGGCACTGGGGTGGGGGTGCGGGGTCCCTGCGGAGGAGGGTTCCCCCGGGCACTGGGGTGGGGGTGCGGGGTCCCTGCGGAGGACGGTTCCCCCGGGCACTGGGGTGGGGGTGCGGGGTCCCTGCGGAGGAGGGTTCCCCCGGGCACTGGGGTGGGGTGCGGGGTCCCTGCGGGGAGGGTTCCCCCGGGCACTGGGGTGGGGGTGCGGGGTCCCTGCGGAGGACGGTTCCCCCGGGCACTGGGGTGGGGTGCGGGGTCCCTGCGGGGAGGGTTCCCCCGGGCACTGGGGTGGGGTGCGGGGTCCCTGCGGAGGAGGGTTCCCCCGGGCACTGGGGTGGGGGTGCGGGGTCCCTGCGGAGGAGGGTTCCCCCGGGCACTGGGGTGGGGGTGCGGGGTCCCTGCGGAGGAGGGTTCCCCCGGGCACTGGGGTGGGGGTGCGGGGTCCCTGCGGAGGAGGGTTCCCCCGGGCACTGGGGTGGGGGTGCGGGGTCCCTGCGGAGGAGGGTTCCCCCGGGCACTGGGGTGGGGGTGCGGGGTCCCTGCGGAGGAGGGTTCCCCCGGGCACTGGGGTGGGGGTGCGGGGTCCCTGCGGAGGAGGGTTCCCCCGGGCACTGGGGTGGGGGTGCGGGGTCCCTGCGGAGGAGGGTTCCCCCGGGCACTGGGGTGGGGGTGCGGGGTCCCTGCGGAGGAGGGTTCCCCCGGGCACTGGGGTGGGGGTGCGGGGTCCCTGCGGAGGAGGGTTCCCCCGGGCACTGGGGTGGGGGTGCGGGGTCCCTGCGGAGGAGGGTTCCCCCGGGCACTGGGGTGGGGGTGCGGGGTCCCTGCGGAGGAGGGTTCCCCCGGGCACTGGGGTGGGGGTGCGGGGTCCCTGCGGAGGAGGGTTCCCCCGGGCACTGGGGTGGGGGTGCGGGGTCCCTGCGGAGGAGGGTTCCCCCGGGCACTGGGGTGGGGGTGCGGGGTCCCTGCGGAGGAGGGTTCCCCCGGGCACTGGGGTGGGGGTGCGGGGTCCCTGCGGAGGAGGGTTCCCCCGGGCACTGGGGTGGGGGTGCGGGGTCCCTGCGGAGGAGGGTTCCCCCGGGCACTGGGGTGGGGGTGCGGGGTCCCTGCGGAGGAGGGTTCCCCCGGGCACTGGGGTGGGGGTGCGGGGTCCCTGCGGAGGAGGGTTCCCCCGGGCACTGGGGTGGGGGTGCGGGGTCCCTGCGGAGGAGGGTTCCCCCGGGCACTGGGGTGGGGGTGCGGGGTCCCTGCGGAGGAGGGTTCCCCCGGGCACTGGGGTGGGGGTGCGGGGTCCCTGCGGAGGAGGGTTCCCCCGGGCACTGGGGTGGGGGTGCGGGGTCCCTGCGGAGGAGGGTTCCCCCGGGCACTGGGGTGGGGTGCGGGGTCCCTGCGGGGAGGGTTCCCCCGGGCACTGGGGTGGGGGTGCGGGGTCCCTGCGGAGGACGGTTCCCCCGGGCACTGGGGTGGGGTGCGGGGTCCCTGCGGGGAGGGTTCCCCCGGGCACTGGGGTGGGGGTGCGGGGTCCCTGCGGAGGAGGGTTCCCCCGGGCACTGGGGTGGGGGTGCGGGGTCCCTGCGGAGGAGGGTTCCCCCGGGCACTGGGGTGGGGTGCGGGGTCCCTGCGGAGGACGGTTCCCCCGGGCACTGGGGTGGGGGTGCGGGGTCCCTGCGGAGGAGGGTTCCCCCGGGCACTGGGGTGGGGGTGCGGGGTCCCTGCGGAGGAGGGTTCCCCCGGGCACTGGGGTGGGGTGCGGGGTCCCTGCGGGGAGGGGGGTGCGGGGTCCCTGCGGAGGACGGTTCCCCCGGGCACTGGGGTGGGGTGCGGGGTCCCTGCGGGGAGGGTTCCCCCGGGCACTGGGGTGGGGTGCGGGGTCCCTGCGGAGGAGGGTTCCCCCGGGCACTGGGGTGGGGGTGCGGGGTCCCTGCGGAGGAGGGTTCCCCCGGGCACTGGGGTGGGGTGCGGGGTCCCTGCGGAGGATGGTTCCCCCGGGCACTGGGGTGGGGTGCGGGGTCCCTGCGGAGGAGGGTTCCCCCGGGCACTGGGGTGGGGTGCGGGGTCCCTGCGGAGGAGGGTTCCCCCGGGCACTGGGGTGGGGGTGCGGGGTCCCTGCGGAGGAGGGTTCCCCCGGGCACTGGGGTGGGGGTGCGGGGTCCCTGCGGAGGAGGGTTCCCCCGGGCACTGGGGTGGGGGTGCGGGGTCCCTGCGGAGGAGGGTTCCCCCGGGCACTGGGGTGGGGGTGCGGGGTCCCTGCGGAGGAGGGTTCCCCCGGGCACTGGGGTGGGGGTGCGGGGTCCCTGCGGAGGAGGGTTCCCCCGGGCACTGGGGTGGGGGTGCGGGGTCCCTGCGGAGGAGGGTTCCCCCGGGCACTGGGGTGGGGTGCGGGGTCCCTGCGGGGAGGGTTCCCCCGGGCACTGGGGTGGGGGTGCGGGGTCCCTGCGGAGGACGGTTCCCCCGGGCACTGGGGTGGGGTGCGGGGTCCCTGCGGGGAGGGTTCCCCCGGGCACTGGGGTGGGGTGCGGGGTCCCTGCGGAGGAGGGTTCCCCCGGGCACTGGGGTGGGGGTGCGGGGTCCCTGCGGAGGAGGGTTCCCCCGGGCACTGGGGTGGGGTGCGGGGTCCCTGCGGAGGACGGTTCCCCCGGGCACTGGGGTGGGGGTGCGGGGTCCCTGCGGAGGAGGGTTCCCCCGGGCACTGGGGTGGGGGTGCGGGGTCCCTGCGGAGGAGGGTTCCCCCGGGCACTGGGGTGGGGTGCGGGGTCCCTGCGGGGAGGGTTCCCCCGGGCACTGGGGTGGGGGTGCGGGGTCCCTGCGGAGGACGGTTCCCCCGGGCACTGGGGTGGGGTGCGGGGTCCCTGCGGAGGAGGGTTCCCCCGGGCACTGGGGTGGGGGTGCGGGGTCCCTGCGGAGGAGGGTTCCCCCGGGCACTGGGGTGGGGGTGCGGGGTCCCTGCGGAGGAGGGTTCCCCCGGGCACTGGGGTGGGGGTGCGGGGTCCCTGCGGGGAGGGTTCCCCCGGGCACTGGGGTGGGGTGCGGGGTCCCTGCGGAGGAGGGTTCCCCCGGGCACTGGGGTGGGGGTGCGGGGTCCCTGCGGAGGAGGGTTCCCCCGGGCACTGGGGTGGGGTGCGGGGTCCCTGCGGAGGATGGTTCCCCCGGGCACTGGGGTGGGGTGCGGGGTCCCTGCGGAGGAGGGTTCCCCCGGGCACTGGGGTGGGGTGCGGGGTCCCTGCGGAGGAGGGTTCCCCCGGGCACTGGGGTGGGGGTGCGGGGTCCCTGCGGAGGAGGGTTCCCCCGGGCACTGGGGTGGGGGTGCGGGGTCCCTGCGGAGGAGGGTTCCCCCGGGCACTGGGGTGGGGTGCGGGGTCCCTGCGGAGGAGGGTTCCCCCGGGCACTGGGGTGGGGTGCGGGGTCCCTGCGGAGGAGGGTTCCCCCGGGCACTGGGGTGGGGGTGCGGGGTCCCTGCGGAGGAGGGTTCCCCCGGGCACTGGGGTGGGGGTGCGGGGTCCCTGCGGAGGACGGTTCCCGATTCTCCTCCTGCCCTGCGCCCAGGCGAGCTGGCCAGGCAGCTGGATGAGAAGGACGCGCTGGTCAACCAGCTGACACGGGGGAAGCTGACGTACACCCAGCAGCTGGAAGATCTCAAGAGACAACTGGAGGAAGAGGCCAAGGCAAGGGCTGGGCTGGCCAGGGGGCTGCGGGTCGGGAGTGAGGGGCACCAGCAGAGCTGGCGGGGGCAGGGCTGGGCTAGCAGGTGCCACGGTCGGGAGTGAGGGGCACCGGCAGAGCTGGGGGGCGGGGGCCTGGGCTAGCAGGGGGCTGCAGGTTGGGAGTGAGGGGCACCGGCAGAGCTGGGGGGCTGCAGGTTGGGAGTGAGGGGCACCGGCAGAGCTGAGGGGGCTGCGGTTCGGGAGTGAGGGGCACCGGCAGAGCTGTGGGGGGGCTGGGCTGCCAGGGGGCTGTGGGTTGGGAGTGAGGGGCACCGGCAGAGCTGGGGGGCTGGGCTGGGCTGCCAGGGGGCTGCGGGTCGGGAGTGAGGGGCACCGGCAGAGCTGGGGGGCTGGGCTGGGCTGCCAGGGGGCTGCGGGTCGGGAGTGAGGGCCACCGGCAGAGCTGGGGGGCTGGGCTGGGCTGCCAGGGGGCTGCGGGTCGGGAGTGAGGGGCACCGGCAGAGCTGGGGGGCTGGGCTGGGCTGCCAGGGGGCTGCGGGTCGGGAGTGAGGGGCACCGGCAGAGCTGGGGGGCTGCGGGTTGGGAGTGAGGGGCACCGGCAGAGCTGGGGGGCTGGGCTGGGCTGCCAGGGGGCTGCGGGTCGGGAGTGAGGGGCACCGGCAGAGCTGGGGGGCTGGGCTGGGCTGCCAGGGGGCTGCGGGTCGGGAGTGAGGGCCACCGGCAGAGCTGGGGGGCTGGGCTGGGCTGCCAGGGGGCTGCGGGTCGGGAGTGAGGGGCACCGGCAGAGCTGGGGGGCTGGGCTGGGCTGCCGGGGCTGCGGGTCGGGAGTGAGGGGCACCGGCAGAGCTCTTCGTCCCCACCCCAGGCAAAGAACGCCCTGGCCCACGCGCTGCAGTCGGCCCGGCATGACTGCGACCTGCTGCGGGAGCAGTACGAGGAGGAGACGGAGGCGAGGGCCGAGCTGCAGCGCTCGCTCTCCAAGGCCAACTCCGAGGTGGCGCAGTGGAGAACCAAGTACGAGACGGACGCCATCCAGCGCACGGAGGAGCTGGAGGAGGCCAAGTGAGTGCCGGGCAGAGCCGTGCCGGGCGGCTTTCCCTCCCCCTGTCCTGGGAATTTGTCTTTCATTCCTTGGGTTTTTGTTCTGTCTTCCCATCTCTCTTGCTTCCTTTCTTTCTGTTGGCTTTTCATTTGTTTGTTCTTTCGTCCGCCTGTTCTTTTTTCCTTTCATCCTTTTTCGTTCTTTTGTTCCTTCTTTCATTCCTTCTGGTTTTCTTTTTTCCTTTTTTATTGTTTGTCTCATTCTTTTTCTTTTTTCCTTTCATCTTCCTGTTCTTTCTTCCTTCTTGTCCTTTCTTTCTATTCATTATTTCTTCCTGATTGTTTGTTCTTCCTGTTCATTCTTGTTTATCCTTTCCTTTCCTCTCCTTTCCTTTCATCCTCTCTTATGCTTGGTTCCCCATTCCCGCCATCTCTGCTATTTCCTTCCATCTTGCCCTGAAGTGCAGGTGTGTGTGTCTCTCTCTGTTCCCCACCATGGACCAGAAACTCCTTTTGTCTTGAATGGTCTAGAACATAAGGTTCCCATGCATCCGGCCAGTGTCTTGGCCATGTACAGCTGGGAGATTGTCTACAATGGCCTAGAGCAGTCTAGAATATAAGAATCCCACCTGTCAAGCCAGTGTCTTGCTAATTTTCTATGGTGGACTTGTCTAGTGGTCTAGACCATCAGGCCAGTGTCACCGGCATTTTTCTGCTGGGAACCCCGCATAACTCCAAGGCCCAGGGAGCTGGGGAAGAGCCCAGGTCGCTCTTTGGTGGCTGATGGTGGCTGTCGCCCCCCGGTGGCAGGAAGAAGCTGGCACAGCGGCTGCAGGAGGCGGAAGAGGCTGTGGAGGCCGTGAACGCCAAGTGCTCGTCGCTGGAGAAGACCAAGCACCGGCTGCAGAATGAGATCGAGGACCTGATGGTGGACGTGGAGCGGTCGAACGCCGCCGCCGCCGCCCTGGACAAGAAGCAGAGAAACTTTGACAAGGTGGGACTGGGGGACGGGGGAAAGAGGGGGAGAGAGAGAATGAATGGATGGAGTAGAGCAAAGAAAGAATGAAACAGGGCCAAAGAAAGACAGAATAAAACAGAGCTAAAGAAATGAAGCATGAATTAAATAGAGTTGAGGAAAGAAAGAAAGAAAGAAAGAAAGAAAGAAAGAAAGAAAGAAAATACAAAGCCAAAAAAATAATAAATTAAATAAAATGAAGGAAGGAGGGAAGGAAGGGATAAAACAAAGTGAATGAATGAAATAGATTAAAGAAAGATTAAAGGAAAGGAAATAAAGAAGGAAACAGAGCACAGAAGGAATGAAATAGAGCCAAGGAAAGAAAGAAGCAAAACCAAATATAAATAAAATAGAGAAAAAATATGGAAAGAAAGTAAAAATGAACTAGAGGGAAGGAGCCAAAGAATGAGAGAATGAAGTGCAGCCAAAGAATAAAAGAAAGAATGAGACAGAGACAAAGAAAAATTGAATAAAAAGCCAACGAACAAATGAATGAAACAGAGGAAAGAGGGATTTAAATGGAAGCAAAAGATAGAGCCAAATAAAGAACAAGTGAATGAAACAGAGCCAAAGAATGAATGAAATCGAGCCAAGGAAGGCAAAAAATAGTTTTTGGCAACCAACAATTGGGTATTTTTCGGCAGAAAACATTTTGATTTGAGTTGCTAAGAGGTGAAAAATATTTGTTTTCCCGAAAAGTCAACAACACCCCTCTCCCATCTCGTTCTCCTTTCGGAGATGGGGAGACCGGACGGTCCATAATATCTCAGCCTTTACAGGGGGCCTTGATCGTGGTCTACAAGGATCTACCTAGGCAAGAGGGTTTCTGGTAGGACGCTCTTGAATCTCAACTCCCAAAGGAGAACGAGACCCAATGGCTGGAATCTGAAGCGCGACACATTCAGACTAGAGATAAGGTGCACATTTTTCACGGGCACAGGAATTAACCCTTAGAACAGCCAGCCTAGGCCGACGGTGGCTTCTCCATCACTTGGCACCTTTAAATCAAGAACCGTCTCTTAAGACATGTTCTAGCTTGGCTGTCAGATATGGGCTGGAGACATGGGTGACTGGGCTTAGAATCTACGGAAAGGGGGAGAGACAGAGGAAAGGGAAAGCAGGAAGGAATGAAAAGCTAGAGGAAAGGAGAGAGATGGGAGAGGGGCCCGGAGCAGGGAGTTTTCTCCACTGAGCAGAGGGCTCCTCCATTGGGGTGACTCTCTCACCACGCCCCACATCTCCGCAGATCCTGTCCGAGTGGAAGCAGAAGTTCGAGGAGTCGCAGACGGAGCTGGAGTCATCGCAGAAGGAGGCGCGGTCGCTGAGCACTGAGCTCTTCAAGCTGAAGAACGCCTACGAGGAGTCGCTGGAACATCTGGAGACCTTCAAGAGGGAGAACAAGAACCTACAGGGTGAGAGTCCCTGCCCCCCCCTGGCCCCACTCCCTGCAGCACAGCGCCCCCTGGCCCCACACTGGGGTAGGACAATCTCCCACCCTAGCCATGACCCGCCTCCCGCTTAGCGCGGTCTCTCTCCCCCCGCAGAGGAGATCTCGGATCTGACGGAGCAGCTGGGAACCAGCGGCAAAACCATCCATGAGCTGGAGAAGGTGCGGAAGCAGCTGGAGGCCGAGAAGATGGAGCTGCAGGCGGCGCTGGAGGAGGCTGAGGTGAGGGGCACGGCCGAGCACCCCTTCCCAGAGCCGCGTGGGGGTCAGCCGGGAACCCCCCAGCGCCGGCTCTGCCTATTCTGATTTCATTTCCCCTCTCTCTCTTTCCAACCCTTTCCCCGGTCTTCCCCTTTCATCCACCCTTGCTTTTTTCACTCATTCTTTTCTTCTGTCTGCCACTTTTTCAATTTTTTCTTTCCTTTCTTTCATGTATTAACCTCTTGCTTTTCTCTCACTCATTCATCCTCCCCCCGCCCAGGCCTCTCTGGAGCACGAGGAGGGGAAGATCCTGCGGGCCCAGCTGGAGTTTAGCCAGTTCAAGGCGGATTTCGAGCGGAAGCTGGTGGAGAAGGACGAGGAGATGGAGCAGGCCAAGCGCAACCACCTGCGGGTGGTGGATTCGCTGCAGACCTCGCTGGACGCCGAGACCCGCAGCCGCAACGAGGCGCTGAGGGTCAAGAAGAAGATGGAGGGCGACCTGAACGAGATGGAGATCCAGCTGAGCCACGCCAACCGCATGGCGGCCGAGGCCCAGAAGCAAGTCAAGCTGCTGCAGGGATTGCTCAAGGTACCCCCAGGGGGCGCTGTGCTGTGGGGGGGTCCCAGTGGTTCCTGTCTCCCAGCCTGGCCCTAGGGGGCGCCGTGCTGTGGAGGGGAGGGTCCTGGCCATACCCTGTCTCCCCACTCATGGCCTGTTCTCCCTCCACCCCAGGACACGCAGATCCAGCTGGATGACGTGATCCGGGCCAACGAGGACCTGAAGGAGAACATGGCCATTGTGGAGCGGCGGAACAACCTGCTGACGGCTGAGCTGGAGGAGCTGCGGGCCGTGGTGGAGCAGACGGAGCGGGCCCGGAAACTGGCCGAGCAGGAACTGATAGAAGCCAGCGAGAGAGTCCAGCTGCTCCACACCCAGGTGAGAGAGACGGGGACCCCCTGACCCCTAGAGCGGAGAACCTGGCCCCAGCAGCGGTTCCCGTCACTGACCCATGTGGGCACGACAGGAGCCTAGAACATTGACACTGCCCTGTTGGGTCTGGAGAGTGATCTAGAACATGAGAGCCACAATCTAAAGTGTGGGTGCCTCCATATTGGGGTTGGGTTGTAATCCAGAACCTGAGCAGCACTTTGTTTGCTGTAGGAAGTGGTCTAGAGCATCGATACGGCCATTTTTGTGTCTGGATAACCATTTAGAATGTAATTGCCACTTGATTTGTTCTGGATAATAGTCTAGAATATCCACTTTGTCTGGAAAACAGCCGAGCACAAGATCACAACCATATGGGCTTCTGTCACGGAGTGTGGGGGAGTCCAGCCCTGCACCCCTCTTCCCCGGATTCACTGGGAGTCTCAGCCAGCCAGTAGAACAGAAGGTTTATTAGAGATGCCAGGAACACCGTCCAACCAGAGCTTGTCAGTACATCCAGGACCCCTCAGTCGGGTCCTTCCGGGGGGCAGGGAGCTTAGACCCCAGCCTGGGGCTCCCTGCATTTCACCCCACAGCTCCAAACGGGGCAGGGAGGCCAGACCCTGTCTGCCCCCCTCCCCTCCTCTTCCCAAGCCAGCTCCAAACTGAAACTATCCAGCCCCTCCTCTCCCTTTGTCTCCCTCCCGGGCCAGGAGGTCACCTGACCCCTTTGTTCCAACACCTTCAGCTCATACCTTTGCCGGGGAGGAGCCGGGCCATCTGTTGCCAGGAGACAGAGCCATTCTCTGTGTCCAGGCCTCTGCCTTCTAGGGCTTTGTAACAATCATGCACCGTTGTCCCACCACCTAGATACTCAAGCACCGCATAGGGGAAACCGAGGCACCCACACAGTACTCAGGGAAACCTTAACAACAATCCTAGTTCGTCACAGCTTCCCTGTTCATTCACGGCAGGAATGGTTTTGGGTCATGCTCCGAAACATGGCTAGAGCTCAGCACATTCTGGATAGTAGTCTAGAAATGGCCATTGCCAAGTTCAGTCACAATAGTCATCTAGAACGTGGTGGCCATTTTATTTGTTCTGGATAATACTCTGAAATATAAATATAACTTTATTTGTTCTGAATAATCATCTAGAAGTTTAGTCTGACTAACAGTCTAGAACATGACAAACATGTTTTGAGTGAGGTGATAGTCTAGAATATGTGTATAATATGGCCAATGTCCTGATTGCTTGGGGGAAATTGTCTAGAACTTGTCTCGGTCAGGTAAAATAACATTCTGGAATGGGATCACTGCACTATTTGGTTGGGACAATAATGTAGAACATTTGGGTGGGGTGACAGTCTAGAATATGATAATTACTCCTTTTGTGCAAATAATAGTCTAGAATATGCCCATTTGGAGTGGGATAAGTCTAGAAAATAGTCACTACTCTGTGTGTGAGAGACAAGAGTCTCTTATTTGTCTGGTGCCTGTACAGACCTCACTCCACCAGCTGGTTTTAGGCCAATCTACGGTCTCAACAACCACCCCCTGATTCCATTTAATTCAAGATCGAGGGGGCTAGAACATTTCAGGGAGTGGCATTTCTCCCAGAGAGGCAAATCGAGAACAGACCTGCCAGCATGGGGTTCTAGCCCGCCAGGGAAGGAGCTCAGATGGCCTGATCCTGAGCTGTTGGGGAACCATGTCTAGATCTGATGGAACGATGCCACCTCTGAGCTTATCTCCCCTCACCCATTGATCTAGAACACCAGCCTGATCAACCAGAAGAAGAAGATGGAGGCGGATCTGTCCCAGCTGCAGACAGAGGTGGAGGAGTCCATACAGGAGTGCAGGAATGCCGAGGAGAAGGCCAAGAAAGCCATCACCGACGTGAGTGCGAGGGAATGGGACATGGGGCCTTTTCCCTCTAGGGGGCGCCGGCTCCGATCTGGCCCCAGGGTTGGGGGACTGGCTGTCTTAGGAGGGCAGGGAATGACTCTTCTTTCTGGCTGGCAGGCGGCGATGATGGCGGAGGAGCTGAAGAAGGAGCAGGACACCAGCGCCCACCTGGAGCGGATGAAGAAGAACATGGAGCAGACCATCAAGGACCTGCAGCTGCGGCTGGATGAGGCCGAGCAGCTGGCCCTCAAGGGCGGCAAGAAGCAGCTGCAGAAGCTGGAGGCGCGAGTCCGGGAGCTCGAGAACGAGCTGGAGGCGGAGCAGAAGCGCAATGCGGAGAGCATCAAGGGCCTGCGCAAGTCGGAGCGGCGCATCAAGGAGCTCACCTACCAGGTACTCACTGGGAGGGGGTGGGTCTGGAAGCAAGATGAGCTGCAGATCTTGCAATCCAGAATTCAAATGGTATGCTCCAGAATGCGAGTTGCATGCCTTAGAACACAATGTGTGTTCTAGAACCTGAGGTGCATGCTCCAGCACTTGCAGTCTAGAACGTGAGTATCTGGCATGGAACACAAGTAGGCTGCCCCCAAACATGCTATGTATGCTCTAGAACATACGACGCATGCCCCAGGGCATGTACGGTCCTATCCAGAACATCATCCTAGCTATTCTGAATAGCAAATACCTGGCTTCTGACCATCCCACAAGAGGACTTGAGCATCGCACTCAAGACACATGCTACAAAATTGTTTGCCTGGTCTAGAACATCCTACTGATCATTGTAGACCTTGGTGAGCATGTCCTGTTCCATAAACTTCTGCACCAGAACACAAGCTATCCACTCGAGAACATGGGACATGTGGCACAGAACATAACCTGATCTATGCTAGACCCTAGATGACCTAGAGTCATCGATCAAAGGCCAGAAAGGACCATTGTGGTCATCTTGCCAGCTCTCCTGTATATTATAGTCCATAGACTTCCCTGGCTTGTTCTAGAATAATTTTCACACATTCTAGAGCATAGCACACCCATTAGCCCTCTGTTCCATAGCCAAACTCAAGAACACCATTCACTCCATAGTCTCGAACCCTGCATGAAATCCCCATGTGTTACCCCCATATTCTACAATAACAACCAGGAGTATCTCAGCATCCCCAGCCACCGTGCTGTTCTAGAGCCAGGCACTTACCCAGTCCTGCTCTAGAACCAAACCCTAACTGGCTTGGCTTGTGGTCTAGAGGATGGTGGCTATAGAACCCATCAACCCCCCCACTGGCCTTTTTTTATTCTAGATCAAGGGTACCTCAGCAGCCCTTGAGTTTTAGACAGGTCTAGAGTAATTATGGGGCTCTTTTGTTACCACCCCCACTTGAGGAAACACACATAGATTTGTGGTCACGAACGGAGGTTGGGGGTTAATCCAGACCCCCATTGTTCTTGAGCATCTGGGTTCCAGAGCCACTAGCTGAATCCAGAATTTCTTCCCCCATCTCTCTAGACTGAGGAGGACAGGAAGAATCTGATCCGTCTCCAGGACCTGGTAGACAAACTCCAGCTGAAGGTCAAAGCCTACAAGCGGCAGGCCGAGGAGGCGGTGAGTGTCCAGAACTTCTGGATCCTCCCCATGATGCATTCTGGAATCCAGACCTCCTCCTCCCACGGGCCCCAGAACCCAGGTGGATGGGCAGGTGGACAGTTGAGTGGGTGGATAGATGGAAAGTTGATGGGAAGGTTGGCTGAGAAAATGGATGGATGGATTGTAACTAATCAGTATAGGGGGGATGGCTCCCTCCTACCCTTCCCTGAGCCCTTATCTGTTGGCATTCCAGTGGTAGGTAGTTCCACAGATTAACACATCCCATTTTGTTCTCTGTGTTCCCAGTGGAACAGGCTCCCCCTGCCTTGGGCAGTAGCCAGGTAGATGCAGGGGCCTGGCCATGCTGAACTCTGGGCTGGGCTGCAGACCCAGCAGCAGGCAGTTCCACAGGTTAACGCCCCGTTTCTCTCCCCCGGCAGGAGGAACAAGCCAACACCAACCTGGCCAAGTTCCGGAAGGTGCAGCACGAGCTGGACGAGGCGGAGGAGCGGGCCGACATCGCCGAGTCCCAGGTCAACAAGCTGCGGGCCAAGAGCCGCGACATCGGAGCCAAGGTGAGCCCTGGAGGAGCTGCCCCTCCCCCTCCTCTGACCCAATCCCCTCTTCTCCCCTCCCCCATTTCTCCTGTCACCTCTTCTCCCCTCCCCACGCCTTTGCCCTCGTGTTGACACTCGCTTTCTCTCTCTCTTTTTTGCAGAAGGGGCTGAACGAGGAGTAACTCCCATGACCCCCCCCCCCGGCACCCCTCCGGCAGCGACCGACAGACCCCGCTCCCCCGCCCCACCCCTGCTCTCTGTATATCAGTGTCAGCCCCATCCCCCCTTCCCAGACTGTAGAATAAAATGCATTGTACAGCACCGTGCGTGCTGCGTGTGACTTTAAAAAAACACTCCCCATGGCATGGCGCCCCCTGCCGAGCCCCGCCCCCTGCTCCCCCCATCCCGGCGCCCCCTGCCGAGCCCCGCCCCCTGCTCCCCGTGGCACTAGCCAGAGTCAGGACTGAGGGAGGGGAACGTGGGCCGGCCCGAGAGACGGAGACTGCAGAGGGGGGGGATGCTGCGGAAAGATGGAGGGATAGAGATGGGGATGTGGGGATGAACGGCTCTCGATGGGGATGGAGGGATGGGAGGATGGAGGGATGAAGGGCTGTGGATGAGGATGGGGGGATGGGAGGATGGAGGGATGAAGGGCTGTGGATGGGGATGGAGGGATCGGGAATTGGAGGGATGAAGGGCTGTGGATGGGGATGGAGGGATCGGGAATTGGAGGGATGAACGGCTCTGGATGGGGATGGAGGGATCGGGAATTGGAGGGATGAACGGCTCTGGATGGGGATGGAGGGATCGGGAATTGGAGGGATGAACGGCTCTGGATGGGGATGGAGGGATCGGGAATTGGAGGGATGAACGGCTGTGGATGGGGATGGAGGGATCGGGAATTGGAGGGATGAACGGCTGTGGATGGGGATGGAGGGATCGGGAATTGGAGGGATGAACGGCTCTGGATGGGGATGGAGGGATCGGGAATTGGAGGGATGAACGGCTCTGGATGGGGATGGAGGGATCGGGAATTGGAGGGATGAACGGCTCTGGATGGGGATGGAGGGATCGGAAATTGGAGGGATGAACGGCTCTGGATGGGGATGGAGGGATCGGGAATTGGAGGGATGAACGGCTCTGGATGGGGATGGAGGGATCGGGAATTGGAGGGATGAACGGCTCTGGATGGGGATGGAGGGATCGGGAATTGGAGGGATGAAGGGCTGTGGATCGGGATGGAGGGATCGGGAATTGGAGGGATGAAGGGCTGTGGATGGGGATGGAGGGATCGGGAATTGGAGGGATGAACGGCTCTGGATGGGGATGGAGGGATCGGGAATTGGAGGGATGAACGGCTCTGGATGGGGATGGAGGGATCGGGAATTGCAGGGATGAAGGGCTGTGGATGGGGATGGAGGGATCGGGAATTGCAGGGATGAAGGGCTGTGGATGGGGATGGAGGGATCGGGAATTGGAGGGATGAACGGCTCTGGATGGGGATGGAGGGATCGGGAATTGGAGGGATGAACGGCTCTGGATGGGGATGGAGGGATCGGGAATTGGAGGGATGAACGGCTCTGGATGGGGATGGAGGGATCGGGAATTGGAGGGATGAACGGCTCTGGATGGGGATGGAGGGATCGGGAATTGGAGGGATGAACGGCTCTGGATGGGGATGGAGGGATCGGGAATTGGAGGGATGAACGGCTCTGGATGGGGATGGAGGGATCGGGAATTGGAGGGATGAACGGCTCTGGATGGGGATGGAGGGATCGGGAATTGGAGGGATGAACGGCTCTGGATGGGGATGGAGGGATCGGGAATTGGAGGGATGAAGGGCTGTGGATGGGGATGGAGGGATCGGGAATTGGAGGGATGAACGGCTGTGGATGGGGATGGAGGGATCGGGAATTGGAGGGATGAACGGCTCTGGATGGGGATGGAGGGATCGGGAATTGGAGGGATGAACGGCTCTGGATGGGGATGGAGGGATCGGGAATTGGAGGGATGAACGGCTCTGGATGGGGATGGAGGGATCGGGAATTGGAGGGATGAACGGCTCTGGATGGGGATGGAGGGATCGGGAATTGGAGGGATGAACGGCTCTGGATGGGGATGGAGGGATCGGGAATTGGAGGGATGAAGGGCTCTGGATGGGGATGGAGGGATCGGGAATTGGAGGGATGAAGGGCTCTGGATGGGGATGGAGGGATCGGGAATTGGAGGGATGAACGGCTCTGGATGGGGATGGAGGGATCGGGAATTGGAGGGATGAACGGCTCTGGATGGGGATGGAGGGATCGGGAATTGGAGGGATGAACGGCTCTGGATGGGGATGGAGGGATCGGGAATTGGAGGGATGAACGGCTCTGGATGGGGATGGAGGGATCGGGAATTGGAGGGATGAACGGCTCTGGATGGGGATGGAGGGATCGGGAATTGGAGGGATGAACGGCTCTGGATGGGGATGGAGGGATCGGGAATTGGAGGGATGAACGGCTCTGGATGGGGATGGAGGGATCGGGAATTGGAGGGATGAACGGCTCTGGATGGGGATGGAGGGATCGGGAATTGGAGGGATGAACGGCTCTGGATGGGGATGGAGGGATCGGGAATTGGAGGGATGAACGGCTCTGGATGGGGATGGAGGGATCGGGAATTGGAGGGATGAAGGGCTCTGGATGGGGATGGAGGGATCGGGAATTGGAGGGATGAAGGGCTCTGGATGGGGATGGAGGGATCGGGAATTGGAGGGATGAAGGGCTCTGGATGGGGATGGAGGGATCGGGAATTGGAGGGATGAAGGGCTGTGGATGGGGATGGAGGGATCGGGAATTGGAGGGATGAACGGCTGTGGATGGGGTTGGAGGGATCGGGAATTGGAGGGATGAACGGCTGTGGATGGGGATGGAGGGATCGGGAATTGGAGGGATGAACGGCTGTGGATGGGGATGGAGGGATCGGGAATTGGAGGGATGAACGGCTGTGGATGGGGATGGAGGGATCGGGAATTGGAGGGATGAACGGCTGTGGATGGGGATGGAGGGATCGGGAATTGGAGGGATGAACGGCTCTGGATGGGGATGGAGGGATCGGGAATTGGAGGGATGAACGGCTCTGGATGGGGATGGAGGGATCGGGAATTGGAGGGATGAACGGCTCTGGATGGGGATGGAGGGATCGGGAATTGGAGGGATGAACGGCTCTGGATGGGGATGGAGGGATCGGGAATTGGAGGGATGAACGGCTGTGTACATGGCGGGATGGAGAGATCAGAGCCGACGGCGTGTGGACGGACGGACACTGGAAAGGGGACTCTCACACACAGAGATGTTACTGCCGGCACGACGGGCGGATACGTAGGCTCGGGGCAGAGACTAGAGCGGCCCAGACGCTCCAAGTCGAGATGCCAGGAAGCGGCGTGGCTCTACGCAAGTTGGAAATAGCTGAGGACGGGTCTCGGCGAGATCTCGGCCGGTGGATTCAATGCCCAGCCAGACGCTGCGTGACCACGGCTCGGCCGGGCGGTTTCTCTCGCTCTCTAGAATGGCAGATGACAATAGGTGACACTGGGGGTTGTGTTGGCCAATCTTCTCTCTCTCCAACCAACCCCACCCCCAGGTCCCTGGATGTCCCCTCCCATCCCCCTCAATGCCTGGAGGGCGCCATCTTCTGCCCCCTTCCCCGCTATGCCAGGGGTGCTGCGGGCCCCCATTTCAAGGAGACCATGTCTTTTAGCGCTGGCTCCAGGGCTGGAGATGGGAGATGAAAAACGGGGTGACACACAGCTCTGAAAACACCCAGCTCCCAGTCTGCTGGCTATGGAGCTTACCACACTTAGACGAGGTTAGTCAAAGTACAGAAATCCACCAGGTCCGAGTGGGTTTTGGTGGGCTGAATTCACACAGAGGATAATAGATTTTCGAGACTAAAATCCCCGATGAGAATCTGTTGGCGGCAGTGGTGTGGCCGGATTGAGATAAGAGACAAGGTGGGGGCCGTGATATCTTTTATGAGACCGACGTCCCTTGGTGAAAGAGACAAACCTGCGAGTTTATGTTCCTCACCATAACAGTGGTGAAAGTCCATCTTTCCGGGGACCAGGAGAAGACCTCAGTGGTCCAGTGAAAGATATTTCCTGACCTACCCTGTCTGTCAGATGCATTATGATAGAGACATTCGACAGATTATAGTTGATTACCCAGACTAGAATCCATAACCACAACATACGACGGCTGATGGCATACATTTTAGACAGATTGTAATCGTTACACAGACTGAACTAGACGGTTCTATAGAATATCGGAGTACCGATATTCTCTGGCGCCCAGAGAAGTTTGGGCTCAATCTATACAAACAATGGAGATTGGCCAGTTGGGCTCCACTGGATTCGAGAGATGGAAAGGGACCAAAGGGTGAGATTAAAACAGAGATTAGAGATAAATTGATAAAAATAGAGTTGAGGGTTTAGCAGGGATTAGGGTGGACAGATTGGTTTAGCTGACCGGGATTAGACCCGAGAGGGGGATCAGTCAGAGGGATTAGACCCGAGAGGGGATCAGTCAGAGGGATTAGACCCGAGAGGGGGATCAATCAGAGGGATTAGACCCGAGAGGGGGATCAGTCAGAGGGATTCGAGGAAGCTTGATTTGATTAGATGTAAACCTGTTTCAAAGGCAAAGAAAATCCAGGGGCCTCTTTTGGATTGGAGACCATTAGCTGCACAGATGGCCAGCAATGGGTAATGATGACTAGATGGATAGAAAAGTGTGTGACGGGTGGATGGTGGTGGGGCGGTGGGTGGATGGAGGGGTGGAGGGAGGGATGGATGGCACGGATGGAGGGCACATACCGATGGTGGGTGGATGGAGGGGTGGAGGGAGGGAGGGATGCACGGATGGAGGGCACATACCGATGGTGGGTGGATGGATGGATGGAGGGGTGGAGGGAGGAATGGATACACGGATGGAGGGCACATACCGATGGTGGGTGGATGGAGGGGTGGAGGGAGGGAGGGATGCACGGATGGAGGGCACATACCGATGGTGGGTGGATGGAGGGGTGGAGGGAGGGATGGAAACACGGATGGAGAGAACATACCGATGGTGGGGGGGTGGAAGGAGGGATGGATGCACGGATGGAGGGCACATACCGATGGTAGATGGATGAACGGATGGAGGGGTGGAGGGATGGAGGGAGGGAGGGATGCACGGATGGAGGGCACATACCGATGGTAGATGGATGGACGGATGGAGGGGTGGACGGGTGGAGGGAGGGAGGGAGGGATGCACGGATGGAGGGCACATACCGAAGGTGGGTCGATGGATGGATGGAAGGGTGGAGGGAGGGATGGAAACACGGATGGAGGGCACATGCCGATGGTGGGTGGATGGACGGGTGGAGGGGTGGAGAGAGGGATGGATGCACGGATGGAGGGTGTTGTACTCAAAGTACTATGCAGGATCTTTTCAAGGGGATTAAGGCAAAACGCCACATTTATTAGTAATACAGATATCAATCAATACTCTAGCATATGCATATGATATATATATCACACTCATGCACTCACACATACACAGACACAAACACACTCCGTCTTGCTGTTGTTACCAACTGGTTGCTCCCCTTAACTGCACTGGCCAGGTGAGTTAGATGGGGGAGGGGTGGAGCCGGGCTTCTGCCGATCCGGATCGATGCTCCGATGGTGACAAGACGAGACCCGGGGTCCTTCTGCAAGACACCTCACTTTTATAGCAGCTTCCCTCTTATGCAAATCCACTCCAGATTCAAACTCTGGGTCTGTGTCCGTTGGTCTTTGTGCTGCTTTTCTCTGGGTGTTGTCCCCAGGCTGCTCAAAGAGGGTGTTACCTAACGAAGGTGCCTCGCTTCTAATCCCCAAGGCCGTCAGTATGTCTGCTCTTCTTTGCCACTTGATTGTCCTTTGATCTGGCTCCCATCCCCTCTCCAACTGTTGCAGTGTCTGGAGGTGGGTTTCTTCCAAGCCTCACTCATTCACACCTCATTCAGTCAATGGGGCAATTGATTACAGAGTGGGGGGAAGATCTTATTCTACTAGCAAACAGAAACATGTTTCTTCTACTTTAACTATACTGTCCTTAGGGGCTAGAACATCGAATACAAAGTTTTCTATATAGGGATGTAATACAAAGTTCCCATATCAAATAGGGATCTAATACAAAATGGGGATCTAATACAAAGTTGTATGAAAATAGAGAGGCACAAGGCCAAGTCATATAAATACAAAATAACACAATGCAAGATGCAATGTCATAAAGATAAAGATACTTAATACAAAATGACACAATGCAACATCATAAGGATTCATAGAAATACTTAATACAGAGATTTCTCTCTACAAGGGCACATACCGATGGTGGATGGATGGAGGGGTGGAGGGGTGGAGGGAGGGATGGAAACACGGATGGAGGGCACATACCGATGGTGGGTGGATGGATGGATGGAGGGGTGGAGGGAGGGATGGATACACGGATGGAGGGCACATACCGGTGGTGGGTGGATGGAGGGGTGGAGGGAGGGATGGAGGCATGGATGAAGGGCACATGCCAATGGTGGGTGGATGGACGGGTGGAGGGAGGGATGGATGCACGGATGGAGGGCACATACCGATGGTGGGTGGATGGAGGGGTGGAGGGAGGGAGGGATGCACGGATGGAGGGCACATACCGATGGTAGATGGATGGACGGATGGAGGGGTGGACGGGTGGAGGGAGGGAGGGATGCACGGATGGAGGGCACATACCGATGGTGGGTGGATGGAGGGGTGGAGGGGTGGAGGGAGGGATGGAAACACGGATGGAGGGCACATGCCGATGGTGGGTGGATGGACGGGTGGAGGGGTGGAGAGAGGGATGGATGCACGGATGGAGGGCACATACCGATGGTGGATGGATGGAGGGGTGGAGGGGTGGAGGGAGGGATGGATGCACGGATGCAGGGCACATACCGATGGTGGATGGATGGAGGGGTGGAGGGAGGGATGGAAACACGGATGGAGAGAACATACCGATGGTGGGGGGGTGGAGGGGTGGAGGGAGGGATGGATGCACGGATGGAGGGCACATACCGATGGTGGATGGATGGACGGGTGGAGGGGTGGAGGGAGGGATGGATGCAAGGATGGAGGGCACATACCGATGGTGGATGGATGGACGGATGGAGGGGTGGAGGGGTGGAGGGAGGGATGGATGCACGGATGGAGGGCACATACCGATGGTGGGTGGATGGACGGATGGAGGGGTGGAGGGAGGGATGGATGCAAGGATGGAGGGCACATACCGATGGTGGGTGGATGGACGGATGGAGGGATGGAGGAGTGGAGGGAGGGATGGATGCAAGGATGGAGGGCACATACCGATGGTGGGTGGATGGAGGGGTGGAGGGAGGGAGGGATGCACGGATGGAGGGCACATACCGATGGTGGGTGGATGGACGGATGGAGGGGTGGAGGGAGGGATGGATGCACGGATGGAGGGCATATACCGATGGTGGGTGGATGGACGGGTGGAGGGGTGGAGGGAGGGATGGATGCAAGGATGGAGGGCATATACCGATGGTGGGTGGATGGACGGATGGAGGGGTGGCTGGAGGGATGGATGGAGGGGTGGAGGGAGAGAAGTGTGGGGGGATGGATGGAGGGAGGGAGCAGTGGGTGGATGGACGGATGGAGGGGTGGCTGGAGGGATGGATGGAGGGGTGGAGGGAGAGAAGTGGGGGGGGGAAGGATGGAGGGAGGGAGCAGTGGGTGGATGGATAGAGGGATGGCGGGAGGGATGGATGGATGGAGGGGTGGAGGGAGAGAAGTGTGGGGGGATGGATGGAGGGAGGGAGCAGTGGGTGGATGGATAGAGGGATGGCGGGAGGGATGGATGGATGGAGGGGTGGAGGGAGAGAAGTGTGGGGGGATGGATGGAGGGAGGGAGCAGTGGGTGGATGGATAGAGGGAGGGAGCAGTGGGTGGATGGATAGAGGGAGGGAGCAGTGGGTGGATGGATAGAGGGATGGCGGGAGGGATGGAGGGATGGAGGGGTGGAGGGAGAGAAGTGTGGGGGGATGGATGGAGGGAGGGAGCAGTGGGTGGATGGATAGAGGGATGGCGGGAGGGATGGAGGGATGGAGGGGTGGAGGGAGAGAAGTGTGGGGGGATGGAGGGAGGGAGGGAGCAGTGGGTGGAAGGATAGAGGGATGGCGGGAGGGATGGAGGGATGGAGGGGTGGAGGGAGAGAAGTGTGGGGGGATGGATGGAGGGAGGGAGCAGTGGGTGGATGGATAGAGGGAGGGAGCAGTGGGTGGATGGATAGAGGGATGGCGGGAGGGATGGAGGGATGGAGGGGTGGAGGGAGAGAAGTGTGGGGGGATGGATGGAGGGAGGGAGCAGTGGGTGGATGGATAGAGGGATGGCGGGAGGGATGGAGGGATGGAGGGGTGGAGGGAGAGAAGTGTGGGGGGATGGATGGAGGGAGGGAGCAGTGGGTGGAAGGATAGAGGGATGGTGGGAGGGATGGAGGGAGAGAAGTGTGGGGGGATGGATGGAGGGAGGGAGCAGTGGGTGGAAGGATAGAGGGATGGCGGGAGGGGTGGAGGGAGAGAAGTGTGGGGGGATGGATGGAGGGAGGGAGCAGTGGGTGGATGGATAGAGGGATGGCGGGAGGGATGGAGGGGTGGAGGGAGAGAAGTGTGGGGGGATGGAGGGAGGGAGGGAGCAGTGGGTGGATGGATAGAGGGATGGCGGGAGGGATGGAGGGATGGAGGGGTGGAGGGAGAGAAGTGTGGGGGGATGGATGGAGGGAGGGAGCAGTGGGTGGAAGGATAGAGGGATGGCGGGAGGGATGGAGGGAGAGAAGTGTGGGGGGATGGAGGGAGGGAGCAGTGGGTGGAAGGATAGAGGGATGGCGGGAGGGATGGATGGATGGAGGGGTGGAGGGAGAGAAGTGTGGGGGGATGGATGGAGGGAGGGAGCAGTGGGTGGATGGATAGAGGGATGGCGGGAGGGATGGAGGGATGGAGGGGTGGAGGGAGAGAAGTGTGGGGGGATGGAGGGAGGGAGGGAGCAGTGGGTGGAAGGATGGAGGGATGGCGGGAGGGATGGAGGGATGGAGGGGTGGAGGGAGAGAAGTGTGGGGGGATGGATGGAGGGAGGGAGCAGTGGGTGGATGGATAGAGGGAGGGAGCAGTGGGTGGATGGATAGAGGGAGGGAGCAGTGGGTGGATGGATAGAGGGATGGCGGGAGGGATGGAGGGATGGAGGGGTGGAGGGAGAGAAGTGTGGGGGGATGGATGGAGGGAGGGAGCAGTGGGTGGATGGATAGAGGGATGGCGGGAGGGATGGAGGGATGGAGGGGTGGAGGGAGAGAAGTGTGGGGGGATGGAGGGAGGGAGGGAGCAGTGGGTGGAAGGATAGAGGGATGGCGGGAGGGATGGAGGGATGGAGGGGTGGAGGGAGAGAAGTGTGGGGGGATGGAGGGAGGGAGGGAGCAGTGGGTGGATGGATAGAGGGAGGGAGCAGTGGGTGGATGGATAGAGGGATGGCGGGAGGGATGGAGGGATGGAGGGGTGGAGGGAGAGAAGTGTGGGGGGATGGATGGAGGGAGGGAGCAGTGGGTGGATGGATAGAGGGATGGCGGGAGGGATGGAGGGATGGAGGGGTGGAGGGAGAGAAGTGTGGGGGGATGGATGGAGGGAGGGAGCAGTGGGTGGAAGGATAGAGGGATGGTGGGAGGGATGGAGGGAGAGAAGTGTGGGGGGATGGATGGAGGGAGGGAGCAGTGGGTGGAAGGATAGAGGGATGGCGGGAGGGGTGGAGGGAGAGAAGTGTGGGGGGATGGATGGAGGGAGGGAGCAGTGGGTGGATGGATAGAGGGATGGCGGGAGGGATGGAGGGATGGAGGGGTGGAGGGAGAGAAGTGTGGGGGGATGGAGGGAGGGAGGGAGCAGTGGGTGGATGGATAGAGGGATGGCGGGAGGGATGGAGGGATGGAGGGGTGGAGGGAGAGAAGTGTGGGGGGATGGATGGAGGGAGGGAGCAGTGGGTGGAAGGATAGAGGGATGGCGGGAGGGATGGAGGGAGAGAAGTGTGGGGGGATGGAGGGAGGGAGGGAGCAGTGGGTGGATGGATAGAGGGATGGCGGGAGGGATGGATGGATGGAGGGGTGGAGGGAGAGAAGTGTGGGGGATGGATGGAGGGAGGGAGCAGTGGGTGGATGGATAGAGGGAGGGAGCAGTGGGTGGATGGATAGAGGGATGGCGGGAGGGATGGAGGGATGGAGGGGTGGAGGGAGAGAAGTGTGGGGGGATGGATGGAGGGAGGGAGCAGTGGGTGGAAGGATAGAGGGATGGCGGGAGGGATGGAGGGAGAGAAGGTGTGGGGGGATGGAGGGAGGGAGGGAGCAGTGGGTGGAAGGATAGAGGGATGGCGGGAGGGATGGAGGGAGAGAAG
>JBAIAC010000335.1:0-55000 GCA_037349315.1 Chelydra serpentina
AGGGGGGGGTGTGGGGCCCCATCTGGGGGTCTGGGCGCTGGAGGGGGTCAGGGGCCCCTGGCTGGGGTTGGGCTCTGGGGGGGTCTGGGCTTAGGGGCGGGTCTGGGTCCCCTGGCTGTGGGTGTGGGCTCTGGGGGGGGGTTCTGGGGTCCCTGGCTGTGGGTCTGGGGCCCCTGGTTGGGGGTGTTGGCTCTGGGGGGTGTCGGGGGGCCCTGGCAGGGGGTGTGGGCTCAGGGGGGGTTCTGGGGCCCCTGGCTGGGGGCTGGGCTCTGGGGGGGTCTGGGGCCCCTGGCTGGCGTTGCTGACTCTGTGGGGTGGTCTGGGGCCCCTGGCTGGGGGTGTTGGCTCTGGGGGGGGGTCTGGGGCCCCTGGCTGGGGGTGTGGGCTCTGAGGGGGGTCTGGGGCCCCTGGCTGGGGGCTGGGCTCTGGGGGTGTCTGGACTCTGGGGGTTGTCTGGGGCCCCTGGCTGAGGGTGTGGTCTCTGGGGGGGTCTGGGGCCGCTGGCTGGGCGTGTTGGCTCTGGGGGGGTTCGGTGGCCCCTTGCTGGGTGTGTGGGCTATGGGGGGGGTCTGGGGCACCTGGCTGGGGGCTGGTCTCTGGCGGGGTGTGGGCTCTGGGGGGGGTCTCAGGCCCCTAGCTGGGGTTCTGGGCTCTGGGGGGGGGGTCTGGGGCCCCTGGCTGGGGGTCTGGGATATGGGGGGAGTCTGGGGCCCCTGGCTGGGGGTCTGGCCTATGGGTGTGTCTGGGGCCCCTGGCTGGGGTCGAGGTTCTGGGGGGGGTCTGGGCTCTGGGGGTGGTCTGGGGCCCCTGGCTGGGGGTCTGGGCTCTGTGGGGGTCTGGGACCCCTGGCTCGGGGTCTGGGCTCTGTGGGGGGGGTCTGCGGCCCCTGGATGGTGGCTGGGCTCTGGGGGTGGTCTGGGGCCCCTGGCTGGGGGTCTGGGATATGGGGGGAGTCTGGGGCCCCTTGCTGGGGGTCTGTGCTCTGTGTGGGTTTGGTGCCCCTGGCTGGGGGTCTGGGCTCTGGTGGGGGTCTGGGGCCCCTGGCTAGGGGTGTGGGCTATGGGGGGGTCTGGGGTCCCTGGCTGGGGATCTGGGCTGTGGGGCGGGTCTGTGGCCCCTGGCTGGGGCTAGGTTCTGGGGGGGGGGTCTGGGGCCCCTGGCTGGGGGTGTGGGCTCTGGGGGGTCTGGGGCCCCTGGCTGGTAGTCTGGACTCTGGGGGGGGGTATGAGGCCCCTGGCTGGGGGTCTGGGCTCTGGGGGTGTCCTGGACCCCTGGCTGGGGGTGTGGGCTCTTGGGGGGCTCTTGGGCCCCTGGCTGGGGGTGTGGGCTCCGGGGGGCGGTCTGGGGCCCCTAGCTGGGGGTGTGGGCTCTGGGGGGTGTCTGGGGCCCCTGCCTGGGGGCTGGGCTCTGGGGGGGGGTCTAGGGCCCCTGGCTGGGGGTGTGGGCTCTGTGGGGGGGTCTGGGGCCCCTGGCTGGGGGTGCGGACTCTGGGGGGGTGTCTAGGTCCCCTGGCTGGGGGTTTTGGCTCTGGGGGGGGTCTGGGGCCCCTGGCTGCGGGTGTGGGCTCTGGGGGGGTCTGGGGCCCCTGGCTGGGTGTGTGGTCTCTGGGGGGGTATGGGGCCCCTGGCTGGTGGTCCGGGCTCTGGGGGTGTCTGGGGTCTGAGGGGGGGGGTCTGGGGCCCCTGGCTGGGCGTGTGGGCTCTGGGGTGGGGGTCTGGGGCCCCTGGCTGGGCGTGTGGGCTCTGGGGGGGGTCTTGGGCCCCTTGCTGGGGGTGTGGGCTATGGGGGGGGGTCTGGGGGCCCCTGGTTTTGCCTCTGGACTCTGGGGGTGTCTGGGGACCCTGGCTGGGGTCTGGGCTCTGGGGGGGTCTGGGGCCCCTGGCTCGGGGCCTGGGCTCTGGGTGGCATCTGGGGCACCTGGCTGGGGCGTCTGAGCTCTGGGGGGGGTCTGGGGCCCCTGTCTGGGGGTGTGGGCTCTGGGGGGAGTCTGGGGCCCCTGTCTGGGGGTGTGGGCTCAGGGGGGGGGTCTGGGCCCCTAGCTGGGGGTCTGGGCGCTGGGGGTGGGTCTGGGGCCCCTGGCTGGGGGCTGGGCTCTGGGTGGGTCTGGGCTCAGGGGGTGGTCTGTGTCCCCTGGCTGGGGGTGTGGGCTCTGGGGGGGGTCGGTGGCCCCTGGCTGGGGGTCTGGGTTCTGGGGGGGTCTGGGGCCCCTAGCTGGGGGTCCGGGCTCTGTGAGGGACTGGGGCCCCTGGCTGGGGGTCCGGGCTCTGGGGGTTGTCTGTGTCCCCTGGCTGGGGTTCTGGGCTCTGGGGGGGTCTGGGGCCCCTGGCTGGGGGTCCGGGCTCTGGGGGGGGGTCTGCAGCCCCTGTCTGGGGTCTGGGCTCTGGGGGGTGGTCTGTGGCCCCTGGCTGGGGTCTGGGGTGCCTGGCTGGGGGGGCTGGGATCTGGGGGGAGACTGGGCCCCTGGCTGGGGGGGCTGGGCTATGGGGGGGTCTGGGGCCCCTGGCTGGGGGGCTGGGATCTGGGGGTGGTCTGGGGCCCCTGGCTGGGGGTGTGGGCTCTGGGGCAGTCTGGGGCCCCTGGCTGGGGGTCTGGGGTCTGGGGAGGGGTCTGGGGAGGGGTCTGGGACCCCTGGCTGGGGGTCTGGGCTATAGGGGGGGGTCTGGGGGCCCCTGGCTTTCCGTCTGGGCTCTGGGGGTGTCTGGGGCTCCTGGCTGGGGGTCTGGGCTCTGGGGGGTCTGGGGCCCCTGGCTCGGGACCTGGGCTCTAGGCGGGTTCTGGGGCCCCTGGCTGGGGGTGTGGGCTCTGGGGGGAGTCTGGGGCTCCTGTGTGGGGGTGTGGGCTCCGGGGGGAGTCTTGGGCCCCTGTCTGGGGGTGTGGGCTCGGGGGGGTGTCTAGGGCCCCTGGCTGGGGGTCTGGGCTCTGTGGGGGTCTGGGACCCCTGGCTCGGGGTCTGGGCTATGGGGGTGGGTCTGGGGTCCCAGGCTGGGGATCTGGGCTGTGGGGGGGGTCTGCAGCCCCTGGATGGTGGCTGGGCTCTGGGGGTGGTCTGGGGCCCCTGGCTGGGGGTCTGGGATATGGGGGGAGTCTGGGGCCCCTTGCTGGGGGTCTGTGCTCTGTGTGGGTTTGGTGCCCCTGGCTGGGGGTCTGGGCTCTGGTGGGGGTCTGGGGCCCGTGGCTAGGGGTGTGGGCTATGGGGGGGGTCTGGGGTCCCTGGCTGGGGATCTGGGCTGTGGGGGGGGTCTGCGGCCCCTGGCTGGGGCTAGGTTCTGGGGGGGGGTCTGGGGCCCCTGGCTGGGGGTGTGGGCTCTGGGGGGGGTCTGGGGCCCCTGGCTGGTAGTCTGGACTCTGGGGGGGGGTATGAGGCCCCTGGCTGGGGGTCTGGGCTCTGGGGGGGTCCTGGACCCCTGGCTGGGGGTGTGGGCTCTTGGGGGGCTCTTGGGCCCCTGGCTGGGGGTGTGGGCTCCTGGGGGGGGTCTGGGGCCCCTAGCTGGGGGTGTGGGCTCTGGGGGGTGTCTGGGGCCCCTGGCTGGGGGCTGGGTTCTGGGGGGGGTCTAGGGCCCCTGGCTGGGGGTGTGGGCTCTGTGGGGGGGTCTGGGGCCCCTGGCTGGGGGGCGGACTCTGGGGGGGTGTCTAGGTCCCCTGGCTGGGGGTTTTGGCTCTGGGGGGGGTCTGGGGCCCCTGGCTGCGGGTGTGGGCTCTGGGGGGTCTGGGGCCCCTGGCTGGGTGTGTGGTCTCTGGGGGGGTATGGGGCCCCTGGCTGGTGGTCCGGGCTCTGGGGGTGTCTGGGGCCCCTGGCTGGGGGCTTTGCTCTGGGGGTGTCTGGGGTCTGAGGGGGGGGTCTGGGGCCCCTGGCTGGGGGTGTGGGCTCTGGGGTGGGGGTCTGGGGCCCCTGGCTGGGCGTGTGGGCTCTGGTGGGTGTATGGGGCCCGTGGCTGGGGGTCCGGGCTCTGGGGGAGTTCGGCTCCCCTGGCTGGGGCTAGGTTCTGGGGGGGGGGGTCTGGGGGCCCCTGGCTTGGGGTGTGGGCTCTGGGGGGGGTATGGGGCCCCTGGCCCGGGGTGTGGGCTCCGGGGGAGGTCTGGGGCCCCTGGCTGCGGGGTGGGCTCTGAGGGGTGTCTGGGGCCCCTGGCTGGGGGTGTGGGCTCTGGGGGGGTCTGGGGCCCCTGGCTGGGGGTCTGGGCTCTGGGTGTGTCTGGGGCCCCTGGCTGGAGGCTAGGTTCTGGGGCGCGTCTGGGCTCTGGGAGGGGTCTGGGGCCCCTGGCTGGGGGCTGGGCTCTGGGGGTGTCTGGGCTCTGGGGGGGGTCTGGGCCCCTTGCTGGGGGTGTGGGCTCTGGGGGGGGTCTGGGGCCCCTGGCTGGGGGTCTGGGCTATGGGGGGGGTGTCTAGGGGCCCCGGCTTTGCGTCTGGGCTCTGAGGGGGTCTGGGGCCCCTGGCTGGGGCTCTGGGCTCTGGGGGGTCTGGGGCCCCTGGCTCGGGGCCTGGGCTCTGGGGGGGTTCTGGGACCCCTGGCTGGGGGTGTGGGCTCTGGGTGGAGTCTGGGGCCAGTGTCTGGGGGTGTGGGCTCAGGGGGGGGGTGTGGGGCCCCATCTGGGGGTCTGGGCGCTGGAGGGGGTCAGGGGCCCCTGGCTGGGGTTGGGCTCTGGGGGGGTCTGGGCTTAGGGGCGGGTCTGGGTCCCTGGCTGTGGGTGTGGGCTCTGGGGGGGGGTTCTGGGGTCCCTGGCTGTGGGTCTGGGGCCCCTGGTTGGGGGTGTTGGCTCTGGGGGGTGTCGGGGGCCCCTGGCAGGGGGTGTGGGCTCTGGGGGGGTTCTGGGGCCCCTGGCTGGGGCTGGGCTCTGGGGGGGTCTGGGGCCCCTGGCTGGCGTTGCTGACTCTGTGGGGTGGTCTGGGGCCCCTGGCTGTGGGTGTTGGCTCTGGGGGGGGGTCTGGGGCCCCTGGCTGGGGGGTGTGGGCTCTGAGGGGGGTCTGGGGCCCCTGGCTGGGGGCTGGGCTCTGGGGGTGTCTGGGCTCTGGGGGTTGTCTGGGGCCCCTGGCTGAGGGTGTGGTCTCTGGGGGGGTCTGGGGCCGCTGGCTGGGCGTGTTGGCTCTGGGGGGGTTCGGTGGCCCCTTGCTGGGTGTGTGGGCTATGGGGGGGGGGTCTGGGGCACCTGGCTGGGGGCTGGTCTCTGGCGGGGTGTGGGCTCTGGGGGGGGTCTCAGGCCCCTAGCTGGGGTTCTGGGCTCTGGGGGGGGGGTCTGGGGCCCTGGCTGGGGGTCTGGGATATGGGGGGAGTCTGGGGCCCCTGGCTGGGGGTCTGGCCTATGGGTGTGTCTGGGGCCCCTGGCTGGGGTCGAGGTTCTGGGGGGGGTCTGGGCTCTGGGGGTGGTCTGGGGCCCCTGGCTGGGGGTCTGGGCTCTGTGGGGGTCTGGGACCCCTGGCTCGGGGTCTGGGCTCTGTGGGGGGGTCTGGGGCCCCTGGCTAGGGGTGTGGGCTATGGGGGGGTCTGGGGTCCCTGGCTGGGGATCTGGGCTGTGGGGGGGGTCTGCGGCCCCTGGATGGTGGCTGGGCTCTGGGGGTGGTCTGGGGCCCCTGGCTGGGGGTCTGGGATATGGGGGGAGTCTGGGGCCCCTTGCTGGGGGTCTGTGCTCTGTGTGGGTTTGGTGCCCCTGGCTGGGGGTCTGGGCTCTGGTGGGGGTCTGGGGCCCCTGGCTAGGGGTGTGGGCTATGGGGGGGGTCTGGGGTCCCTGGCTGGGGATCTGGGCTGTGGGGCGGGTCTGTGGCCCCTGGCTGGGGCTAGGTTCTGGGGGGGGGGGTCTGGGGCCCCTGGCTGGGGGTGTGGGCTCTGGGGGGGTCTGGGGCCCCTGGCTGGTAGTCTGGACTCTGGGGGGGGGTATGAGGCCCCTGGCTGGTGGTCCGGGCTCTGGGGGTGTCTGGGGTATGAGGGGGGGTCTGGGGCCCCTGGCTGGGCGTGTGGGCTCTGGGGTGGGGGTCTGGGGCCCCTGGCTGGGCGTGTGGGCTCTGGGGGGGGTCTTGGGCCCCTTGCTGGGGGTGTGGGCTATGGGGGGGGTCTGGGGGCCCCTGGTTTTGCCTCTGGACTCTGGGGGTGTCTGGGGACCCTGGCTGGGGTCTGGGCTCTGGGGGGGTCTGGGGCCCCTGGCTCGGGGCCTGGGCTCTGGGTGGCATCTGGGGCACCTGGCTGGGGCGTCTGAGCTCTGGGGGGGGTCTGGGGCCCCTGTCTGGGGGTGTGGGCTCTGGGGGGAGTCTGGGGCCCCTGTCTGGGGGTGTGGGCTCAGGGGGGGGGGTCTGGGGCCCCTAGCTGGGGGTCTGGGCGCTGGGGGTGGGTCTGGGGCCCCTGGCTGGGGGCTGGGCTCTGGGGGGGTCTGGGCTCAGGGGGTGGTCTGTGTCCCCTGGCTGGGGGTGTGGGCTCTGGGGGGGGTCGGTGGCCCCTGGCTGGGGGTCTGGGTTCTGGGGGGGTCTGGGGCCCCTAGCTGGGGGTCCGGGCTCTGTGAGGGACTGGGGCCCCTGGCTGGGGGTCCGGGCTCTGGGGGTTGTCTGTGTCCCCTGGCTGGGGTTCTGGGCTCTGGGGGGGTCTGGGGCCCCTGGCTGGGGGTCCGGGCTCTGGGGGGGGGGTCTGCAGCCCCTGTCTGGGGTCTGGGCTCTGGGGGGTGGTCTGTGGCCCCTGGCTGGGGTCTGGGGCGCCTGGCTGGGGGGGCTGGGATCTGGGGGGGGCGGGCCCCCTGGTTGTGGTCTGGGCTCTGGGGGGCGTCTGGGGCCCCTGCTGGGGGTCTGGGCTCTGGGGGTGGTCTGGGGCCCCTGGCTGGGGGTGTGGGCTCTGGGGCAGTCTGGGGCCCCTGGCTGGGGGTCTGGGGTCTGGGGAGGGGTCTGGGGAGGGGTCTGGGACCCCTGGCTGGGGGTCTGGGCTATAGGGGGGGGTCTGGGGGCCCCTGGCTTTCCGTCTGGGCTCTGGGGGTGTCTGGGGCTCCTGGCTGGGGGTCTGGGCTCTGGGGGGTCTGGGGCCCCTGGCTCGGGACCTGGGCTCTAGGCGGGTTCTGGGGCCCCTGGCTGGGGGTGTGGGCTCTGGGGGGAGTCTGGGGCTCCTGTGTGGGGGTGTGGGCTCCGGGGGGAGTCTTGGGCCCCTGTCTGGGGGTGTGGGCTCGGGGGGGTGTCTAGGGCCCCTGGCTGGGGGTCTGGGCTCTGTGGGGGTCTGGGACCCCTGGCTCGGGGTCTGGGCTATGGGGGTGGGTCTGGGGTCCCTGGCTGGGGATCTGGGCTGTGGGGGGGGTCTGCAGCCCCTGGATGGTGGCTGGGCTCTGGGGGTGGTCTGGGGCCCCTGGCTGGAGGTCTGGGATATGGGGGAGTCTGGGGCCCCTTGCTGGGGGTCTGTGCTCTGTGTGGGTTTGGTGCCCCTGGCTGGGGGTCTGGGCTCTGGTGGGGGTCTGGGGCCCGTGGCTAGGGGTGTGGGCTATGGGGGGGGTCTGGGGTCCCTGGCTGGGGATCTGGGCTGTGGAGGGGGTCTGCGGCCCCTGGCTGGGGCTAGGTTCTGGGGGGGGGTCTGGGGCCCCTGGCTGGGGGTGTGGGCTCTGGGGGGGGTCTGGGGCCCCTGGCTGGTAGTCTGGACTCTGGGGGGGGTATGAGGCCCCTGGCTGGGGGTCTGGGCTCTGGGGGGGTCCTGGACCCCTGGCTGGGGGTGTGGGCTCTTGGGGGGCTCTTGGGCCCCTGGCTGGGGGTGTGGGCTCCTGGGGGGGGTCTGGGGCCCCTAGCTGGGGGTGTGGGCTCTGGGGGGTGTCTGGGGCCCCTGGCTGGGGGCTGGGTTCTGGGGGGGGGTCTAGGGCCCCTGGCTGGGGGTGTGGGCTCTGTGGGGGGGTCTGGGGCCCCTGGCTGGGGGTGCGGACTCTGGGGGGGTGTCTAGGTCCCCTGGCTGGGGGTTTTGGCTCTGGGGGGGGTCTGGGGCCCCTGGCTGCGGGTGTGGGCTCTGGGGGGGTCTGGGGCCCCTGGCTGGGTGTGTGGTCTCTGGGGGGGTATGGGGCCCCTGGCTGGTGGTCCGGGCTCTGGGGGTGTCTGGGGCCCCTGGCTGGGGGCTTTGCTCTGGGGGTGTCTGGGGTCTGAGGGGGGGGTCTGGGGCCCCTGGCTGGGGGTGTGGGCTCTGGGGTGGGGGTCTGGGGCCCCTGGCTGGGCGTGTGGGCTCTGGGGGGGGTCTGGGGCCCCTTGCTGGGGGTGTGGGCTATGGGGGGGGGTCTGGGGGCCCCTGGTTTTGCCTCTGGGCTCTGGGTGTGTCTGGGGACCCTGGCTGGGGTCTGGGCTCTGGGGGGGTCTGGGGCCCCTGGCTCGGGGCCTGGGCTCTGGGGCACCTGGCTGGGGGGTCTGAGCTCTGGGGGGGTTCTGGGGCCCCTGGCTGGGGGTGTGGGCTCTGGGGGGAGTCTGGGGCCCCTGTCTGGGGGTGTGGGCTCAGGGGGGGGGGTCTGGGGCCCCTAGCTGGGGGTCTGGGCGCTGGGGGTGGGTCTGGGGCCCCTGGCTGGGGGCTGGGCTCTGGGGGGGTCTGGGCTCAGGGGGTGGTCTGGGTCCCCTGGCTGGGGGTGTGGGCTCTGGGGGGGGTCTGGGGCCCCTGGCTGGGGGTCCCGGTTCTGGGGGGGTCTGTGGCCCCTAGCTGGGGGTCCGGGCTCTGTGAGGGACTGGGGCCCCTGGCTGGGGGTCCGGGCTCTGGGGGTGGTCTGGGTCCCCTGGCTGGGCTTCTGGGCTCTGGGGGGGTCTGGGGCCCCTGGCTGGGGGTCCGGGCTCTGGGGGGGGGTCTGCAGCCCCTGTCTGGGTTCTGGGCTCTGGGGGGGGGTCTGTGGCCCCTGGCTGGGGGTCTGGGGCGCCTGGCTGGGGTGGCTGGGATCTGGGGGGAGACTGGGCCCCTGGCTGGGGGGGCTGGGCTATGGGGGGGTCTGGGGCCCCTGGCTGGGGGGCTGGGATCTGGGGGGGGCGGGCCCCCTGGTTGTGGTCTGGGCTCTGGGGGGCGTCTGGGGCCCCTGCTGGGGGTCTGGGCTCTGGGGGTGGTCTGGGGCCCCTGGCTGGGGGTGTGGGCTCTGGGGGGGTCTGGGGCCCCTTGCTGGGGGTCTGGGGTCTGGGGAGGGGTCTGGGGAGGGGTCTGGGGCCCCTGGCTGGGGGGTCTGGGCTCTGGGGGGGCTCTGGGGCCCCTGGCTGGCAGTCTTGGGCTCTGGAGGGGGTCTGGAGCCGCTGGCTGGGGGTCTGGGCTCTGGGAGTGGTCTTGGGCCTCTGGCTGGGGGTCCGGGATCTGGGGGGGGATCTGGGGCCCCTGGCTGGGGGTCTTGGGCTCTGGAGGGGGTCTGGAGCCCCTGGCTGGGGGTGTGGGGCTCCTGGCTGGGGTTCTGGCGTCTGGGGGGGTGTCACGGAGTATAGGGGAGTCCGTCCCTGCACCCCTCTTCCCCGGATTCACTGGGAGTCTCAGCCAGCCAGTAGAACAGAAGGTTTATTAGAGATGCCAGGAACACAGTCCAACCAGAGCTTGTCAGTACATCCAGGACCCCTCAGTCGGGTCCTTCCGGGGGGCAGGGAGCTTAGACCCCATCCTGGAGGCTCCCTGCATTTTGCCCCACAGCTCCTAATGGGGCAGGGAGGCCAGACCCTGTCTGCCCCCCTCCCCTCCTCTTCCCAAACCAGCTCCAAACTGAAAACAAAAAGCCAAACCTCCAGCAGCCTCTCTTCCCCTCCCCCGGGGCCCCTCCTCTAGCCTGTTACCATTCTCCCAGCCAAAGGTGTCACCTCCCAACCCCAGTCCTGGCTCATGTTACAGCCTGAGGTAAAGTCTCGCATTCCCGATGCAGCCTCCCAGGTCAGATCCATCTCACTCTCTACTCCTTCACAGGGGGGTCTGGGGCCCCTGGATGGGGGTCTGGTCTCGGGGGGGGGGGGTCTGGGGCCCCTGGCTGGGGGTGTGTGCTCTGGGGGGTGTCTGGGACCCCTGGCTCGGGGTGTGGGCTCTGGCGGGGGGGTCTGGGACCCCTGGCTGGGGGTCTGGGCTCTGGGGGGGTCTGGGGCCCCTGGCTGGGGGTCTTGGCTCTGGGAGGTCTGGGGCCCCTGGCTGAGGGTGTGTGCTCTGGGGGGGTCTGGGGCCCCTGGCTTGGGGTGTGGGTTCTGGGGGGGGTCTGGGGCCCCTGGCTGGTGGTCCGGGCTCTGGGGGGGGTCTGGGGACCCTGGCTCGGGGGCTGGGCTCTGGGGGGGGGTCTGGGGCCCCTGGCTGGGGGTCTGGGATCTAGGGGGTTCTGGGCCCCTGGCTGGTGGTCTGGGGCCCCTGGCTGAGGGCTGGGCTCTGGGGGGTTCTGGGCTCTGGGGGGGGGTGTCTGGGGCCCCTCGCTGGGGGTGTGGGCTCTGGGGGGGGGGGTCTAGGGCGCCTGGCTGTGTTTGTGGTCTCTGGACGTGTCTGGGTTCCCTAGCTGGGGGTGTGGGCTTTGGGGGGGGGTCTGGGGCCCCTGGCTGGTGGTGTGGGCTCTGGGGGTGGTCTGGGGCCCCTGGTTGGGGGTCTGGGCTCTGTGGGGGGTCTGCGGCCCCTGGCTGGGGGTCTGGGCTCTGGGGGGGGTCTGGGGCCCCTGGCTGGAGGTCTGGGCTCTGGGGTGTGTCTGGGGCCCCTGGCTGGGGGTCTGGGCTCGGGGGGGGGTGTCACGGATTCTGGGGGAGTCAGGTCCTGCACCCCTCTTCCCAGTATTCAATGTGACTGTCAGCCAGCCAGTAGAGCAGAAGGTTTATTAGGATTGCCAAGAAAGAGTCCAAACAGAGCTTGTAAGTATGACCAGGACCCCTCAGCTGGGGCCTTCTGGGGGGCAGGGAGCTTAGACCCGAGCTCTGGGGCTCCCTGCGTTTCACCACCCAGCTCCAAACTGAAAACAAACAGCCAAACCTCCAGCAGCCTCTCTTCCCCTCCTCCGGGGACCCTCCTCTCGCCTGTTACCATTCTCCCAGCCAAAGGTGTCACCTCCCAACCCCCGTCCTGGCTCATGTTACAACCTCAGGTAAAGTCTCATTCCCGATGCAGCATTTCCCTCTGGTCAGATCCATCTCGCTCTCTGCTCCGTCACATCTCTCCCCCCTTTGAGACTGAACTGAGCGGGGTCACTCTGACCAGCGGCCTGGGGAAGTTCAGGGCCCCCTGTCCGGGACAACGCATAGAATCATAGAATCATAGAATATCAGGGTTGGAAGGGACCTTAGGAGGTCATCTAGTCCAACCCCCTGCTCAAAGCAGGACCAATCCCCAATTTTTGCCCCAGATCCCCAAATGGCCCCCTCAAGGATTGAACTCACAACCCAGGCCAATGCTCAAACCACTGAGCTATCCCTCCCCCCTGAGCTATCCCTCCCCATCTGCTATCAGGTTGGCACTTCCCTTCACATGGACCACGTGTATGTCGTAATCCTGCAGGAGCAGGCTCCACCTCAGGAGCTTGGCGTTGGCCCCTTTCATCTGGTGTAGCCAGGTCAGGGGCGAGTGGTCGGTGTACACGGTGAAGTGTCGCCCGAATAGATACGGCTCTAGTTTCTTGAGGGCCCACACCATGGTGAGGCATTCCTTCTCGATGGCCGCATAATTCTGCTCTCGGGGTAGCAGCTTCTTGCTTAAATACACGATGGGGTGTCTCTGCCCCGTTTCATCCTCCTGCATTAACACCGCCCCCAGACCCATGTCTGAGGCGTCGGTGAACACCAGAAAGGGCTTGTCAAAGTCTGGGTTTGCCAGAACCGGGCCCCTGATCAAAGCCTCCTTCAGTGCACAGAGAGCCCTCTGGCACTCCTCGGTCCAGACCACCTTGTCTGGCTTCCCCTTCTTGCATAGCTCAGTGATGGGGGTGGCTATGGCGCTAAAGTGGGGCACAAGTCTCCGATAGTACCCTGTGTTACGGAATATAGGGGAGTCCGGCCCTGCACCCCTTTTTCCCGGATTTACTGGGAGTTTTAGCCAGCCAGTAGAACAGAAGGTTTATTAGAGATGCCAGGAACACAGTTTAACCAGAGCTTGTTAGTACATTTAGGACCCCTTACTTGGGTTTTTTCGGGGGGCAGGGAGCTTAGACCCCAGCCTGGGGGCTTCCTGCATTTTGCCCCCCTCCCCTTTTTTTTTAACCCAGCTTTAAACTGAAACTTACCAGCCCCCCCCCCTTTTTTTTTTTTTTTTGCTTTTTGGGCCAGGAGGTTACCTGATTTTTTTGTTTTAACCCCTTTAGCTGATACCTTTGCTGGGGGAGGAGCCGGCCCATTTGTTGCCTGGAGACAGAGCCATTTTTTTGTGTTTAGGCCCCTGCCTTTTAGGGCTTTGTAAGAATTATGCACCGTTGTCCCACCACCTAGATACTTCAGCACTGCATAGGGGAAACCGAGGCACCCACACAGTACTCAGGGAAAACATTAACAACAGTCCTAGTTTGTCACACCCTGCCATCCCAATAAAGGCCTGGACCTGCTTCTTAGTTTGTGGAGCGGGCCAGTCCTGGATCACCTCCACCTTGGCTGGTTCTGGCTTTAGGTGGCCGCTCCCCACCCGGTGTCCCAGGTAGGACACTTCAGCCATCCCCACCTTGCACTTCTCCGCTTTTACGGTCAGCCCAGCCTCCCGGAGTCGGTCCAGCACTTGTTTAACTTGGGACACATGGTCCTCCCAGGTCTGGCTAAAGACACAGATGTCATCGATATACGCCACAGCGAAGCTCTCCATCCCCTTCAGTAGCTGATCCACCAGGCGCTGGAAGGTGGCTGGTGCTCCCTTGAGGCCGAAAGGCAGGGTCAGGAACTCGTAGAGCCCCAGAGGGGTAATGAAGGCAGTTTTCAGCTGGGCATCTGCATCCAGTGGAACCTGCCAGTAGCCCTTTGTAAGATCCATGGTGGTAAGGTACCGAGCCCCTCCCAGCTTGTCTAGGAGCTCGTCCGGCCGGGGCATGGGGTAGGCATCTGTCACGGAGTATAGGGGAGTCCGGCCCTGCACCCCTCTTCCCCGGATTCACTGGGAGTCTCAGCCAGCCAGTAGAACAGAAGGTTTATTAGAGATGCCAGGAACACAGTCCAACCAGAGCTTGTCAGTACATCCAGGACCCCTCAGTCGGGACCTTCCGGGGGGCAGGGAGCTTAGACCCCAGCCTCGGGGCTCCCTGCATTTCGCCCCACAGCTCCAACTGGGGCAGGGAGGCCAGACCCTGTCTGCCCCCTCCCCTCCTCTTCCCAAGACAGCTCCAAACTGAAAACTATCCAGCCCCTCTTCCCCCTTTGTCCCTTTGTTCGAACACCTTCAGCTCATACCTTTGCAGGGGAGAGCCCGGGGCCATCGGTTGCTAGACCGAGTGTCAGGCCTTCTCTGTGTCCAGGCCCCTCTGTAACACTCATGCAGTTCCACCACCTAGATACTCAAGCACTGCATTGGGGAAACCGAGGCACCCACCCAGTACTCAGGGAAAACCTTAACAACAGTCCTAGTTCGTCACACACCCTAACCCCAAACCCCACCCTCACCATCTCGCTCACCCTCACCTCCCCCCACCTCCACCTCACCCTTACCTTTACCACAACCCCACAATCATGCTCACACTCACCCTCAATCCGACACCCATGCCCACGCCCACCCTTGCGCTCACCCCCACCCTCAACCTCACCCCAACCCCCACCCCCACCCTCACACTCACCCTCACCCTCACCCTCACCCTAAACCCAACACCCACGCCCGCTCTCACCCTCACTAACCCCAACCCCCAACCTCACCCTCACCCCAACCACCACCCCCACCCTCACCCTAAACCCAACACCCACACCCACGCCCACTCTCACCCTCACTCATCCCCCCACTCCCACCCTCACCCCCACCACCACCCCCACCACCACCCTCACCCTCACCCCACCCCCAACCACTACCTCACCATCACCGTCAACCTCACCCCCACCCTCACCCTTACTATAACCCTAACCCCCACCCCCACCCTGACCCCACCCTCTCCCTCACCCTCACCCCCACCCCACCCTCACCCCAACCCCCACTCCAACCCCAGCCTCATTCTCATCCTAACTCCCACCCACACCCACACCCACACCCTCCCCCTCCACCCAAAGCTTAATCCTAACCCTAACCCTTACCTTCCCGCTCTCACTGATCCCCAACCTAACCCTCAGCCTCACTCCCACCCACACCCCCACTCCCACCCTTACCCTCATCCTCACCCACCCCCACCCTCACACTCACCCTCACCGTAACGCTAAACCTCACCCTCATCTCCACGCCAAGCCTCAGGCTCACCCCCACCCCAAGACTCACCCTCACCCTCATCCACAACCTCACCCCCACAACAATACTCACCCTCACCCCGACCCCAACCCCCAGCCCCACCCTCAACCTCACTCTCTCCCTCACCTTCACCCTCACCCTCACCATCACTCTCACACTCACCCTAACCCTAACCCTCACCCGAACCCCACCCCAACCCTCACCCTCACCCAAAACCCCCACCCTCACCCTCACACTAAGTCCCACCCTCGCCACCACCAACACCCCCATCCTCACCCTAAACACGACACCCACCCTCACCCTCTCCATAACCTCAACCCCTAGCCCCACCCACCGCCACCCTAAACCCCAAACCCACCGTCACCATCATCCTCACCCCTACCCTCACCCTAATTCTAACCCTCACGCTCACCCCAACCCCCAACCCTACCCTCACCCACACCCTCATCCTAATCGCCATCAACCTTAATCCTCACCCCCACCCAAACCCCCACTCCCACCCCCACCCTTACCCCACCCCTACACTTACCCTCAGCCTCACGCTCACAGCCACCCCCACCCTCACACTCACCCTCACCCTCATCCTCACTCACCCTCACCTTCATCCTCACCCTCACCCTCAATCCTAACCCCAACCCCACCCCCACCCCCACCTCCACCCTCAGCCTTACCCTCACCCTCACCCCCACCCTCTCCCTCACCCTCACCCCCACCCCCACCCTCACCCTCACCCTCACACTAAGTCCCACCCTCGCCACCACCAACACCCCCATCCTCACCCTAAACCCGACACCCACCCTCACCCTCTCCATAACCTCAACCCCTAGCCCCACCCACCACCAACCTAAACCCCAAACCCACCGTCACCATCATCCTCACCCCTACCCTCACCCTAACTCTAACCCTTACGCTCACCCCAAACCCCAACCCCAACCCTACCCTCACCCACACCCTCATCCTAATCACCAAATCCACCGTCAACCTTAAACCTCATCCTCAGCCCCACCCTTACCAATACCCCTACACTTACCCTCAGCCTCACGCTCACACCCACGCCCACCCTCACCCTCACTCCGACCCCCACCCTCTCCCTCACCCTAATCCCCACCCCCACTCGCACCCTGACCCTCACCCCCACCCCCACCCTCACCCTTTAATGGTGGGGATGAGGTGGGGCGGTTGGGTGGAGGTGACGGTGAGCGTAACGGACGTGGTGGGGGGGGTGTGCGTTTTAGATGTACTGCTGCGCTTTTGGTACAGATCCGTTCGGGAGAATGCCTGACAATGAATAATTCAATCCTGTTCGCTGTAAATTCCAAACTTTTCCTGGATTCCTCTTCCAAACGCCAGTTTGATGTGTTGATGAGCTTCTTTTACACGTTGGTTCAAGAAAATTCCTCACAAAGTGCATTTGGATTATTACACTGATACAACTAAATTTCTCCTGGAATCCTCCTCCAAAAGCACTTATGCTGCACTGGTTGGCTTATCGTACAGATCCGTTCGTGAGAATACCTCACAATGAACAATTCAACCCTGGTCACTGCTACTGCCAAATCTCTCCTGTAATCCTCCTCCAAAAGCAAGTTAAATGTACTGCTGTGATTAGTGAGAATACATCAATACAAGCAATTCAATCCTGTTGTCTGCAAGTTCCAAATTCTTTTAGATGTGTTACTTCGCTTTTTGTGCACATCAGTTTATGAAAATTCCTCACAAAGCATTTCAATTCTGTTCACTGCTAGAGACAAATTTCACCTGGAATCCGCCTCCAAAAGCCATTATTCTGCAGTGGTTGGCTTTAGGTACAGATCCGTTCGTGAGAATACCTCGCAATGAACAATTCAATCCTGTTCACAGCAATTTCCAAATTTATCCTGGATTTCACTTAAAAACGCCATTTAGGTTTCATGCTGCGCTTCTTGTACAGATCGATTCGTGAAAATTCCTCACAAAGAGCATTACAATTGTTTCACTGCTACAACTAAATTTCCCCTGGAATCCTCCTCCAAATCAATTATGCTGCACTGGTTGGCTTGTCGTAAAGTTCAGTTCGTGAGATTACCTCCGAATGAATATTTCAACCCTGTTCACTGCTACTGCCAAACTTCTCCTGGAATCCTCCTCCAAAAGCTATTTAAATGTAATGCTGAGATTTTGGTGCAGATCCGCTCGTGAGAATATCTCACAATGGACAATTCAAATCTGTTCACTGGAATTTCTAAATTTCTTCTGGAAGCCTCTTTGACACGCCCGTTAGATGTTCTACAGCGCTTTTTGTTCTATTAGGAATTATTGTGATAATTCCTCACAAATCATTTCAATTCTGTTCACTGCTACAGACAAATTTCACATCGTATTATCCTTCAAAAGCCGTTATGCTGCACTGGTTAGCTTTTCGTACAGATCCGTTCGTGAGAATACCTCACAATGGTCAATTCAATCCTGTTCACAGCAAGTTACTAATTTATCCTGGAATCCTCTTAACAACTCGAGTTAGATGTGCTGCTGCGCTTCTTGTACACATCAATTCGTGAGGAAAATTCCTCACAAAGAGCATTACAATTGTTTCACTGCTACAACTACATTTCTCCTGGAATCCTCCTCCAAAAGCAATTATGCTCTACTGGTTGGCTATTCGTACATATCCGTTCGTAAGAATACCTCGCAATGAACCATTCAACCCCGTTCACTGCTACTTCCAAATCTCTCCTGTAATCCGCCTCTAAAAGTATTTAAAAGTACTGCTACGATGTTGATACAGATCCGTTCGTGTGAATACCTCAAAATGGCCAATTCAATCCTGTTCAAAGCCAGCTCCAAATTTATCCTGGAATCCTCTTAGAAACTAAAGTTAGAGGTGCTGCTGCGCTTCTTGTACACATCGATTCGTGAAAATTGCTGACAAAGAGCATTACTATTTTTTCACTGATTCAACTAAATTGCTCCTGGAATACGTCTTCAAGAGCAATTTTGCAATATTGGTTGTCTTTTCGTACAGATCCGTCCGTGAGTATACCTCGCAATGAAGAATTCGCCCCTGTTCTCTGCTACTGCGAAAAATCTTCTGTTATCCACCTGCAAAATTATTTGAATTCACTGCTGCGATTTTGGTACAGATCCGTTGGTGAGAATACCTCACTACGATCAATTCAATCCTGTTCACGACAAGTTCCAAATGTCTCCTGGAATCCTCTTTGAAACGCACCTTAGATTTTCTACAGCCCATTTGGAATTTATAGTTTTCGATAATTTCACACAAAGCATTTCAATTCTGTTCACTGCTACAGACACATTTCACATGGGATCCTCCGCCAAAAGACGTTATGCTGCACTGGTTGGCTTTTCGTAGAGATCCGTTCGTGAGAATTCCTCGCAATGAACAATGTATTCCTGTTACATTGTTCCATATTTATCCTGGAGTCCTCTTAAAATTGCAAGTTAGATTTGCTGCATCGCTTCTTGAACAGGTAGGGGCGTGAAAATTCCTCACAAAGAGCATTTCGGTTTTTTCACAGCTACAAAGAATTTCTCCTGGACTCCTCCTCCAAAAGCATTACGCTCTACTGGTTCGCATTTCGTACACATGCGTGCGTAAGAATAGCTCGCAAAGAACAATACAACCCTGTTCACAGCATGTTACTAATTTATCCTGGAATCCTCTTAACTACTCCAGTTAGATGTGCTGCTGCGCTTCTTGCACACATCGATTCGTGACAATTCCTCACAAAGAGCATTACAATTTTTTCACTGCTACAACTAAATTTTTCCTGGATTCCTCCTCGAAAAGCCATTATGCTGCACTGGTTAGCTTTTCGTACAGATCTGTTCGTGAATATACCTCGTAATGAAAAATTCAATCCTGTTCAGTGCAAGTTCCAAAATTATCCTGGAATCCTCTTAAAAACGCCATTTAGATGTGATGCTGCGCTTCTTGTACACAGAGGTTCGTGAAAATTCCTCACAGAGAGCATTTCAAGTTTTTTCACAGCTACAATGAATTTCTCCTGGTATACCCCTCCTAAAGCAATTATGCTCTACTGGTTGGCTTTTCGTACAGATCCGTTCGTAAGAATAGCTCTCAAAGAACTATTCAACCCTGTTCACTGATACATTCACATATTTCCTGTAATCCTCCTCCAAAAGTATTTAAAAGTACTGCTACGACGTTGGTACAGATCCTTTCGTGTGAATACCTCACAATGGCCAATTCAATCCTGTTCAAAGCCAGTTCCAAATTTATCCTGGAATTCTCTTAGAAACTAAAGTTAGAGGTGCTGCTGCGTTTCTTGTACACATCGATTCGTGAAAATTGCTCACAAAGGACATTACAATTTTTTCCACTAAAGCATCTAAATTTGTCCTGGAATCCTCCTTCAAAAGCAATTTTGTTATACTGGTTGTCTTTTCGTACAGATCCGTTCGTGAGAATACCTCCGAATGAACAATGAAACCCTGTTCATGCTACTGCCAAATCTCTCCTATTATCCACCTCCAAAAGCTATTTAAATATACTGCTGCGATTTTGGTACAGATCCGTTCGTGAGAATACCTCACTACGATCAATTCAATCCTGTTCACTACAAGTTCCAAATTTCTCCTGGAATCCTCTTTGAAACGCACGTTAGATTTTCTACAGCGCATTTGGAACCTATAGTTTTCGATAATTTCACACAAAGCATTTCAATTCTGTTCAATGCTACAGACAAATTTCACATGGGGTCCTCCTCCAAAAGCCGTTATGCTGCAATGGTTGGCTTTTCGTACAGATCCGTTCGTGAGAATACCTCACAATGAACAATTCAACCCTGCTCAATGCTACTGCCAAATCTCTCCTGTAATCCTCCTCCAAAAGCAAGTTAAATGTACTGCTGTGATTAGTGAGAATTCATCACTACAAGCAATTCAATCCTGTTGTCTGCAAGTTCCAAATTCTTTTAGATGTGTTACTTCGCTTTTTGTGCACATCAGTTTATGAAAATTCCTCACAAAGCATTTCAATTCTGTTCACTGCTAGAGACAAATTTCACCTGGAATCCGCCTCCAAAAGCCATTATTCTGCAGTGGTTGGCTTTAGGTACAGATCCGTTCGTGAGAATAAAATCGCAATGAACAATTCAATCCTGTTCAGAGGAATTTCCAAATTATCCTGGAATTATCTTAAAAACGCCATTTAGGTGTGATGCTGCGCTTCTTTCACAGATCGATTCGTGAAAATTCCTCACAAAGAGCATTACAATTGTTTCACTGCTACAACTAAATTTCCCCTGGAATCCTCCTCCAAATCAATTATGCTGCACTGGTTGGCTTATCGTAAAGTTCCGTTCGTGAGATTACCTCCGAATGAATATTTCAACCCTGTTCACTGCTACTGCCAAACTTCTCCTGGAATCCTCCTCCAAAAGCTATTTAAATGTAATGCTGAGATTTTGGTGCAGATCCGTTCGTGAGAATATCTTACAATGGACAATTCAAATCTGTTCACTGGAATTTCTAAATTTCTTCTGGAAGCCTATTTGACACGCCCGTTAGATGTTCTACAGCGCTTTTTGTTCTATTAGGTGTCGATAATTCCTCACAAATCATTTCAATTCTGTTCACTGCTACAGACAAATTTCACATGGTAGCCTCCTTCAAAAGTCGTTATGCTGCACTGGTTAGCTTTTCGTACAGATCCGTTCGTGAGAATACCTCACAATGGTCAATTCAATCCTGTTCACAGCAAGTTACTAATTTATCCTGGAATCCTCTTAACAACTCGAGTTAGATGTGCTGCTGCATATTTCCTGTAATCCTCCTCCAAAAGCTATTTGAATGTACTGCTGCGATTTTGGTTCAGATCCGTTCGTGAGAATACCTCACTACGATCAATTAAATCCTATTCACTGCATGTTCCTAATTTCCCCTTCAAGCTTCTTAAACGCCCGTTACATGTTCCACTGCGGTTTTTGTACTTACTTTTTGAAAATTCTTCACAAAGAGCATTTCAATTCTGTTCACTGCTACAGACAAATTTCACATGGGATCCTCCTCCAAAAGCCGTTATGCTGCCTGGTTGGGTTTTCGTACAGATCCGCTCGTGGGAATATCTCGCAATGAACAATTCAACCCTGTTCACTGCTCTCTCCTCTAATCCTCCTGCAAAATTATTTAAAAGTACTGCTATGATTTTCGTAGAGCTCCGTTCGTGAGAATACCTCACAATGGAAAATTCAATCCTTTTCACAGCAAGTTCCACATTTTGCCTGGAATCCTCTTAAAAACGCCAGTTAGATGTGCTGCTGCGCTTCTTGTGCACATCGGTTTGTGACAATTCCTCACAAAGAGCATTACATTTTTCTCACTGCTACAGCCAAATTTCTGCTGGAATCCTCCTCAAAAAGCTATTTAGCTGTACTGCTGAGCTTCTGGTACAGATCCCTAACCCCAACCCCCACCCTCATCCTAATCCTAACCCCACCGCCACCCCACCCTCCCCCTCCATTTCACCCACATTGTCACTGTCACCCTCATCCTAAACCTCACCATAACCCCCAATCCTCACTTTCCCTCTCACCCTCACTGTAACCCCCACCCCTACACAACACCCTCACGCTCACCTCCACCCCCCCAGTTCCATCCCACACTCAGCCTCAAACTCACCCCCACCACCCCCACCACCCCCTCCCTTACGCTCACACCGCGCATCCCCACCCTCAGCCTCAGCCCAACCCAGACCCCCACTCGCACACTCACTCGAACCCACACCCCGACCCTCACCCTCACCCCCACCCTTACCACCACCCTCACGCTCCCCCCCACCCCACGCCCACCCTCACTATCCCAGGGAGAGGGTGGGGGTGACGTTGTGCATTACGGTGAGGGTGAGGGTGAGGGTGAGGGTGGGGTGATGTTGGGGGAGAGGATGAGGGTGTGGTTTGGGGGTGAGGGTGAGGTTGGGGGGTGGGGGTTCGGGTGCGGGTGAGACTGAGGGTGATGGTTCCAGTTAGGTTTAGGGTGAGGGTGAGGTTGGGGGTGGGGTGGGGTAGGAGTTGGAATTAGGGTGGGGATGAGGGTGGGTCAGGTGGTTAGGGTGAGGGTGAGGTTGGGAGTAGGGGTGGGGGGGTGGGTCGGGGTTAGGGTGACTGTGGAGGAGAGGGTGGGGGTGGGGGTGCGGGTGAGGGTGAGACTGGTGGTGGGGGTGAGGGTGAATGTTAGGGTGAGGATGAGTCTGGATGAAGGTGGTGGTTGGGTGGGAGTGGGGGTCAGGGTGAGGTTGAGAGTGAGGTTGATTGTGGGGGTGGGAGAGAGGGTGAGTGTGGGTCGGGGTTAGGGTGAGGGTGGGGGAGAGGGTGGCGGTGGGGGGGTGTGGGTGAGAGTGATGGTGAGCGTGGGGGTGGGGTGAAGGTGAAGATTAGGGTGAGGGTGAGTCTTGGGCTGAGTGTGAGGGTGGGGTTGGGGTGGGGGTGAAGGTGAGGGTGGAGGTGGGGTTGAGGTTGAGCGTTACGGTGAGGGTCAGGGTGAGGGTGTGTGTGGGGGTGGGGTGAAGGTGAAGATTAGGGTGAGCTTGAGTCTTGGGCTGAGTGTGAGGGTGGGGTTGGGGTGGGGGTGAAGGTGAGGGTGGAGGTGAGGGTGGGGTTGAGGTTGAGCGTTACGGTGAGGGTCAGGGTTAGGGTGTGTGTGGGGGTGGGGGTGAGGTCGAGGGTGGAGGTGGAGGTGAGGGTGAGAAGGACGGTTCGGGACGGGGTGAGAATGAGGGTGAATGTGAGGAGGAGGGTGGGGTGGGGATGGGGTGGGGTGGAGGTGGGGGTGAGGGTGAGGGTGAGTGTGGGGGTGGGGTTGTGGGTCAGGGTGGGGGTGGTGGTCGGGGTGAGAGCAATGGGGACGATGGCATTGGGATTAGGGTGAGGGTGGGGTGAGGGTGAGGTTGAGGGTTATTGTAGGGGTTGGGGTAAGGGTGAGGGTGAGCATGAGGGTAGGGTTGCCGGTTGGTGTGGGGGTGAGGGTGAGGGTGATGGTGAGGTTGGGGGTGGGGGTGCGGGTGAGGGTGAGTGTCAGGGTGGGGGTGGGGTGGGGGTTGAAAAGGGGGTTGGGGGGAGAGGGAGGGTGATGGTGGGTGTGGTGGTGGGGGTGAGGTTGAGCGTTACGATGAGGGTGAGGGTGCGGATGAGTGTGAGGGTGAGGGTGGGGTCGGGGGTGGGGTTGAGGGTGAGGGTTTGCGTGAGGGTGGAGATGGGAGTGGGGGTGAGGGTGAGAGTAGGGTGAGGATGAGGGTGTGGGTGAGGGTGCCGGTGAGCATCGGGCTACGGGTGAGGGTGAGGGTGGGGGTGGGGGTGGGGGTGTGCGTGTGGGTGTGGATTTGTGGATGAGGTTGAGGATGATTGTGGGGGTTGGGGTAAGGGGGAGGGTGATGGTGAGGGTGGGGGTGGGGTTGCGGGTGAGGGTGAGGGTGATGGTGGGGGTGGCTGTTGGGGTGAGGGTGAGGGCGAGGGTGAGGGTGAGTGTGAGGGTGAGGGTTAGGGTGAGGGTGAGGGTGGGTGAGGGGTGGGGGTGGGTTTGGGGTTAGGGTGAGGATTAGGGAGGGTGCGGGGTTTTGGGTGAGGGTGAGGCTAGTGTTGGGGGTGGGGGTGAGGATGAGGGTGAGCGTCAGTGTGGGGGTGGGGTGGGGGTGGGATTGGGGGTGGGGGTGAGGGTGAGCGTTACGATGAGGGTGAGTGTGCGGGTGGGTGTGAGGGTGAGGGTGGGGTTGGGGGTGAGTGTGGGGTTGGGAGTGGGGTTGAGGGTGAGAGTAGTGGTGCGGGTGAGGGTATGGGTGAGGGTAGGGGTGAGGGTGAGGATGAGTGTGGGGGTAAGGGTGAGGGTGTGGGTGACGGCGAGCATCGGGCTGGGGGTGAGTGTGAGGGTGAGGGTGGGGGTGGGGGTGAAGATGAGGGTGAGGAGGAGGCTGAGAGTGGTGGTCGGGGTGAGGGTGAGTCTGGGGGTGGGAGTGAGGGTGGGGGTGGGGTGAGGATGAGCTTGATAGTGGGGGTGGTGTGGGGGTGAGGGTGAGCGGGGAGGGTTCAGGTGAGGGTGAGGGTGGGGGTGGGGTTGGGGTTTTGGGTGAGGGTGGGAGTGGCGGTGGGGGTGTAGGTGTGGGAGTGGGTTAGCATTACGATGAGGGTGAGGGTGCGGGTGAGTGTGAGTGTGAGGGTGGGGTTGGGGGTGGGGTTGAGGGTGAGGGTGAGCGTGAGGGTGGGGGTGGGAGTGGGGGTGAGGGTGAGAGTAGGGGTGCGGGTGAGGGTGAGGGTGATGGTGAGGGTGGGGGTGGATGTGGGTGTTGGGGTGAGGGTGAGGGCGAGGGTGAGGGTGAGAGTGAGGGTGAGGGTGGGGGTGGGGTTGGGGGTGGGTGTGAGTGTGAGGGTTGGGATGTCCCAACCCGCACCCCCACCACGTCCCTCACCCTCACCCTGACTCCCACACCAACCCCCGCCCACACCATCACCCTACCCCCAAACCTTAACTCTAACCCGAACACTAACCCTTACACTCACCCTCATCGTGATCCCCACCCTCACTCACACCCTCAACCCCACCCCCACTCCCACTCCCACCCTCACACTCACCCCACACCCACCCATACCCTCACCCTCACCCTCAACCCAACCCCAAACCCCACCCCCACCTCCACCCTCACTCTCACGCTCACCGAAATGCAAAATCTCACCCTCATCCCCACCCTCACCCTCACGCTCACCCCTACCCCCCAGATTCACCCTCACCATCAACCACACCCTCAACGACACCCCAACCCTCAAACTCACCCCCACCCCCAACCCCACCCCCACCCTCACCCTCACTCTCACACTCACCCTAAACCTATCCCCAAACCCCACCCTCACCCTCACCCTCACCCTTACCCCAACCCCCGCAATCACACTCCCCCTCACTCTGAAACCTAAGCTCACACCCCCGCCCCCACCCCCACCCTTATGCTCACCCTCCCCCCCACCCCCACTCCAAACCCTCACCCTCACTCACACCCCCACCCTCACTCTCACCCTCACCCCCACCTCTGCCCACACCCTCACCCTAAACTCCAACACCCAACCCCACCCCACCCCCACCCTAAGCCCCAAACCCACCCCCACCCTCACCCTCACTCACACCCTCATCCTAATTCCCAAACCAACCATCACCCTCACCCTCACTCCACCCCAACCCCCACCCCCAACCCCACTCCCACCCTAACCTTCACCCTTACCCCAACCCCTACACTAACCCTCAGCCTCACCCATACCCCCACTCCCATGTCCACCCGCACCCTCTCCCTGAATCTCTTCACCACCCCCACCCTCAACCTCACCCTCACCCTAACCCCCACCCCCCACCCTCACCCTCACCCTCACCCTGTGAGGGTGAGGGTGGGCGTGGGGTGGGGTGACGGTGAGGGTGAGGGATGTGGTGGGGGTGCGGGTTGGGATGAGCGTCAGGGTGAGGGTGGGGGTGAGGATGAGGGTGGCGGTGAGGATGGGGGTGGGGGTGAGCGTGACGGTGAGGGTGGTGGTGCAGGTGAGTGTGAGGGTGACAGTGAGGGTGAGGGTGGGGGTGGGGATGAGGTGTGGCGTGGGGGTTGGGAGGGATGAGTGTGTGAGTGGGTGTGGGGGTGAGAGTGCGCATAATGGTGGGGGTGGGGTGAGGGTGTGAGTGGGCGTGGGTTTGAGGGTCAGCGTGAGTGGGGGTGAGGGTTGAGGTGGGGTTTAGGGTGAGGGTGAGAATGAGGGTGAGCGTTAGGGTAAGAGTGAGGGTGATGGTGGGGGTGAGATTGAGGGTGAGGGTGGGGGTGAGATTGAGGGTGAGGGTGGGGGTGAGGGTGAGGATGAGGGTGGGTGTGGGGTGACTGTGAGGGTCAGGGTGGGGGTGAGGGTGAGGGTGACGGTGGGGGTGAGATTGAGGGTGAGGGTGGGGGTGAGGGTGAGGATGAGGATGAGGGTGAGGGTGGGTGTGGGGTGACTGTGAGGGTCAGGGTGGGGGTGAGGGTGAGGGTGGGGATGGAGGTGGGTGTTAGGGTGAGGCCGAGGTTGGGTGTGGGTGTGGGGGTTAGGGATCTGTTCCATAAGCTCAGCAGTACAGCTAAATAGCTTTTGGGAGAGGTTTCCAGGAGAAATTTGGCACTAGCAGGGAACAGGATTGAAATGCTCATTTTAAGTATTAATGACTTACCGATACCTACCAAAAGCCCAGCAATGCATCATCATGTCTTATGGAGGACGTTTCCATGCGAAATGTTGAATTCGTAATAAAGATTCTTGGAATGCTCATTGTGAGGAATTTTCACGAATCCATCTGTACCAAAAGCCCACCATTGAATCAATGGATTGTGGAGGAGGAATACATATGAAATTTGGCATTAGCAAGGAACAGGATTGAAAGGCTCTTTGTATTTATATTTTACAAATCCATCTGAACGAAGAGCCCAGCAGTGCATCATAATGACTTTTCGAAGATGATTCCACGAGAAATTTGGCAGTGGCAGTGAACAGGATTGACTTGTTCGTAGTGAGGTATTCTCACGAACAGAACTGTACCAAAAACGCTGTAGTGCATCTATTTCACAAACCCTACCGTACCAAAACCCCAGCACTGCATCTCCATGGCTTTTGGAAGAGGATTCCAGGCGAAAATTGGCACTAGCAGGGAACAGGATTGAATTGTTCAATGTGAGGAACTCTCACGAACGGAGATGTACCAAATGCCCACCAGTGCATCATAATGGCTTGTGGAGGAGGATGCCATGAATAATTTGGAGCTGGTTTAAGAGGATTGAAATGCTCATTGTAAGGAATTTACACTAATCGGATCTCTACCAAAAAACCTGCATTACATCGAAATGACTTTTGAACAGGATTTAATTGTACATTGTCAGGGTTTCTCACTAACCGAACTGTACCAAAGCCCTGTAGAACATATAAATAGCTTTTGGAGGTGTATTCCAGGAGAAATTTGAAATTCGTAGTGAACAGGATTGAATTGTTCTTTGTGAGGTATTCTCACAAACGGATCTGTACCAAAATCGCAGCAGTACATTCAAAGAGCTTTTGGAGGAGGATTCCTAGAGATAGTTGGCACTAGCACTGAACAGGATTGAAATGCTCATTGCAAGGTATTTTCACATACCGATCTGTACTAATACCACAGCAGTGCATCTTCATGGCTTTTTCATGAGGATTCCATGAATAATTTGGCACACCTTGAACAGGATTGAAATGCTCATTGTGAGGAATTTTCACTAACTGATCTCTACCAAAAGACCAGCAGAACAATCTAACGAGATTTTGGAGGAGGTTTCCCGGAGAACTATGGCACTAGCTGTTGGCTCATTTCAAGTATTTTTCACTAAACGATCTGAATTGCACAGCAATTCATCAGCATCACCCTAATCCTATCCCTAACCCTAATCCTAACCCGAAACCCTCACCCTCACCCTCACCACCACCCCAACCCCCACCCCCACCCTAACCCCCACCCCCACAATCACCTTCACCCTCACCAGCACCCCACCCCCACCCTCACGCCCTCCCCCAGCCTCACACACACCCTCACCCACACACCCACCGCCATCCCCACCCTCACCGACACCCTCACCCTCACCCCCACCTTCACCCCCAGCCACACCCTCACCTTCACCCTAACACCCACCCCCACACTCACCCTCAACCCCAAATCCAACCCCACCCTCACCTTAACACTCACCCTTTCTCTAACCCCCACCTTCACCCTCACCATCAACTTCACCCTCACCCCCACCCCCACCACCCACTCCCACCCTCATCTGCACCCTCACGCTAACCCCCACCCCCTCCCTCACCTGGGTTGAGGCTGAGGATTAGGGCGAGGGAGAGGGTGAGCGTGAGGGTGGGGGGGTGTTGGGGGCGTGAGGGTGGGGGTGAGCGTGAGGGTGAGGGTGGGGGTGCGGGTGAAAGTGAGGGTGAGGGTGAAGGTGAGGGTGGGTGTCGGGCTTAGGGTGAGGGTGATGGTGGGGTTGGGGGTGCTGGTGAGGGTGAAGGTGAGGGTTAGGGTGGGGGTGAGGCTGAGGGTGAGGGTGAGGGTGGGGGTGGGGGTGAGCTTGAGGCTGAGGGTGGGGTTATGCTGAGGTGGGGGTGGGGGTGGGGTTGAGGGTGGGTGTGGGGTGGGGGGATTGTTGGGGTGAGGGAGAGGGTGGGGGTGGGGGTGTGAATGAGGGTGAGGGTGAGGATGAGGGTGAATGTGTGGGTGGGGGTGGGGGTATGGGTGTGGGTGAGGGTGAGTTTGGGGTTGGGGTGGAGGTGAGGGTGAGGGTGTGGATGAGGGTGTGGGTGAGGGTGGGGTGGGGGTTAGGGTGAGGGTCAGGTTGGGGGTGGGGTGAGGGTGGGGGTGTCAGGTCCTGCACCCCTCTTCCCAGTATTCAATGTGACTCTCAGCCAGCCAGTAGAACAGAAGGTTTATTAGGGTTGTCAAGAAAGAGTCCAAACAGAGCTTGTAAGTATGACCAGGACCCCTCAGCTGGGGCCTTCTGGGGGGCAGGGAGCTTAGACCCCATCTCTGGGGCTCCCTGCGTTTCACCACCCAGCTCCAAACTGAAAACAAACAGCCAAACCCTCCAGCAGCCTCTCTTCCCCTACCCCGAGGCCCCTCCTCTAGCCTGTTACCATTCTCCCAGCCAAAGGTGTCACCTCCCAACCCCCGTCCTGGCTCATGTTACAGCCTCAGGTAAAGTCTCGCATTCCCAATGCAGCCAGCCTCCCAGGTCAGATCCATCTCGCTCTCTACCCCGTCACATCTCTCCCCCCTTCAAGACTGAACTGAGCGGGGTCACTCTGACCAGTGGCCTGGGGAAGTTCAGGGCCCCCTCTCCGGGACAACGCATCCGCTATCAGGTTGGCACTTCCCTTCACATGGACCACGTCCATGTCGTAATCCTGCAGGAGCAGGCTCCACCTCAGGAGCTTGGCGTTGGCCCCTTTCATCTGGTGTAGCCAGGTCAGGGGCAAGTGGTCAGTGTACACGGTGAAGTGTCGCCCAAATAGATACGGCTCTAGTTTCTTGAGGGCCCACACCATGGCCAGGCATTCCTTCTTGATGGCTCCATAATTCTGCTCCCGGGGTAGCAGCTTCTTGCTTAAATACATGATGGGGTGTCTCTGCCCCATTTCATCCTCCTGCATTAACACCGCCCCCAGACCCATGTCTGAGGCGTCGGTGAACACCAGAAAGGGCTTGTCAAACTCTGGGTTTGCCAGAACCGGGACCCTGATCAAAGCCTCCTTCAGTGCACAGAGAGCCCTCTGGCACTCCTCGGTCCAGACCACCTTGTCTGGCTTCCCCTTCTTGCATAGCTCAGTGATGGGGGTGGCTATGGCGCTAAAGTGGGGCACAAATCTTCGATAGTACCCCGCCATCCCAATAAAGGCCTCGACCTGCTTCTTAGTTTGTGGAGCGGGCCAGTCCCGGATCACCTCCACCTTGGCTGGTTCTGCCTTTAGGTGGCCGCTCCCCACCCGGTGTCCCAGGTAGGACACTTCAGCCATCCCCACCTTGCACTTCTCCGCTTTTACGGTCAGCCCAGCCTCCCGGAGTCGGTCCAGCACTTGTTTAACTTGGGACACATGGTCCTCCCAGGTCCGGCTAAAGATACAGATGTCATCAATATATGCCACAGCGAAGCTCTCCATCCCCTTCAGTAGCTGATCCACCAGGCGCTGGAAGGTGGCTGGCGCTCCCTTGAGGCCGAAAGGCAGGGTCAGGAACTCGTAGAGCCCCAGAGGGGTAATGAAGGCAGATTTCAGCCGGGCATCTGCATCCAGTGGCACTTGCCAGTAGCCCTTTGTAAGATCCATGGTGGTAAGGTACCGAGCCCCTCCCAGCTTGTCTAGGAGCTCGTCCGGCCGGGGCATGGGGTAGGCATCAGATACAGTGATGGCGTTGAGCTTCCGATAGTCCACACAGAACCAGATCGACCCATCCTTTTTGGGGACCAGCACCACCGGCGAGGACCGACGGCTGGATCACCCCCAAAGCCAGCATGTCCTTGACCTCTCTTTCCAGGTCCCGAGCTGTCTTCCCTGTGACTCGGAAGGGGGAGCATCTTATAGGTTGGTGCGCTCCTGTCTGCACCCGGTGGACAGTCAGATTAGTGCGACCCGGCTGGTTGGAAAACAGCTGTTGGTACCGATGCAGCACCCCTCTGATCTCAGCTTGCTGGGTAGGGGTTAGCTGATCAGAGAGGGGGATCGTTTCTTGGGAGGAGCCAGCTCCTGTCTCAGGAAATAGATCTACTAGAGGGTCACTTCCCTGCTCCTCCCAATGTCCACACACAGCCTGCTGGCCACATTCCCCCTGTCATAATATGGCTTCATCATATTGCCATGGTACACCCGGCAGTGGTGTGCCCGGTTAGACAGCTCCACCACATAATTTACCTCATTTAGCTGCTTGACAACCTTGAAAGGGCCTTCCCAAGTGGCCTGCAGCTTGTTTTTCCTCACGGGAATGAGAACCATCACCTGATCCCCCGTGGCCTAGGCGCGGGCCCGCGCCGTGCGGTCATACCAGACCTTTTGCTTCCTCTGGGCTCTGGCCAGATTTCCCTTGGCCAGGCCCATGAGCTCAGCAAGTCTCTCTCGGAAGGTCAGGACATACTCCACCACTGACTCTCCCTCGGGGGCCGCCTCCCCCTCCCATTCATCTCTCATCAGGTCCAGGGGCCCCCGGACCCTCCTGCCGTATAACAGTTCGAAGGGCGATTATCCGGTAGACTCCTGGGGCACTTCCCTGTACGCGAACAGCAGGTGCGGTAGGTACTTGTCCCAGTCTTGCGGGTGCTGGTTCATAAAGGTTTTCAGCATCATCTTTAGCGTCCCATTGAACCTCTCCACCAGCCCATTGGACTGGGGATGATATGCTGAGGCCCAGCTGTGCCGGACCCCACATTTCTCCCACAAGCACCGGAGCCTGGCCGACATGAAGTTGGACCCTTGGTCTGTCAGGACTTCCTTGGGGAACCCCACTCGGCTGAAAATGGTCAGCAGCGCATCCGCCACGGTGTCTGCTTCAATGGAGGATAAGGGCACCGCCTCGGGGTAACGGGTGGCGAAATCTACCACCACCAGAATGTATTTCTTCCCCGACCGGGTTGTCTTGCTGAGAGGCCCCACTATGTCCATGGCCACCTTCTGGAAGGGCTCCTCTATGATGGGCAAAGGCCTCAAAGCCGCTTTCCGCTTGTCCAGAGCCTTCCCCACCCGCTGGCAGGGGTCACAGGACCGGCAGTACTGATGGACAGTTGTAAAGACCCCAGGCCAGTAAAAGTTCTGTAGCAGCCTCTGCCTGGTGCGCCGGATTCCCTGGTGCCCTGCGAGAGGGATGTCATGGGCCAGGTACAGTAGCTTGCGGCGATACTTCTGGGGGACCACCAGCTGCCTCCTGATCCCCCACGTCTCCATCTCACCGGGGGGAGCCCATTCCCGGTACAGGAACCCCTTCTCCCACAGGAACCTCTCCTGGCAACCTCTCCACATGGTCCGCACCTCCCTGCGGTCGGCCAGGTCCCTGAGCTTCCGCAAGGAGGGATCTCTCTGTAACTCGGCCTGGAACTCAGCCGCTGGGGAAGGAATGGGAACCTGTTCCCTCGTGCTGTCTGTGTCTCAGGTCGCAGCCTCTCTGCGCCTGGTCCTGGGGTACTCCCTCCCCACTGGGCCAGGGTCTTGCGCCCCGTGCAAGGCACCCTCTCCGAGGCCCAGGCATAGCGCCCCTTGCCGGCTCTGGCTACGGGTCACGACCAGGGTGTCCCGGGACTCACTGGGCCAGTCTTCTAGGTCCCCCCCCATCAGTACCTCAGTGGGCAAATGCTGGTGCACCCCAATGTCCTTGGGGCCCTCCTTGGCCCCCCATTTCAGGTGTACCCTCGCCACAGGTACCTTGAACGGGGTCCCGCCCACCCCTGTTAGGGTCAGGTAGGTGTTGGGTACCACCCGATCTGGGGCCACCACCTCGGGCCGGGCCAGCATCACCTCCGCGCCCGTATCCCAGTATCCAGTGACCTTCCTCCCATCTATCTCCAGGGGAACAAGGCACTCTCTCCGAAGGGACAGCCCTGCGCCCACCCTATAAACCGAGAACCCTGAGTCCGGGGCATCCAGCCCCCCCGAGGAGCTGGTCTGGGGCCTTCCTCCCTCCGGAGCCATTGATAAGCTGCCAGGCCCCTCTTCTGGGCTGTCGGCCCCTCGTCCGGCTGGCTCCCTACCCAGTTAACCCGGTGTGGGTTTGGTCTGCTCAGTCTGTCTCTGATCTTGGGGCATTGGGACCGTAAGTGGCCCCTGTGATGGTGTTCCCCATAAAACTTTATGGGGAGATGCTTATAAATGTATATATGTAACTAGAATATGTTTTATGCTACATGTGCCATGTAACATATCTCTGTGAAAGTTATGACCTCCTGAATTTATTCCTCCTGTTTGTATGCATGTATCATTGTTGTAGTTGAAGTTATGAATATCGGTTGTATTTCTTGAGAAAGGAATGTGCAGGTTTAGTGCCCAATCAAGAAGCACTTAACAGACAATAGAACTTGCAGTCACCAATCCACATCTGAACTTTGCCAGGAATGTGGCTGGTCTGGAACTGAGCTGTGCATGTGACTGGTCCATGTGACCCCAACTCCATTTGGTAACTGGATGCTACACAGGGAGAGGGAGGGGTGTCCACCCAGAGGAGAAAAATCTATTTAAACCCCGAGGAAACCCCTCCATTTTGTCTTGAGCTGGCTAAAGGAAGAAGCTCTCCACCCCCCAAGGAGACCTGAAAGAGACTGAACAAAGGACAAAGACATTAGGGGGGTGAGTGATTGCTGGGCCCAGGCTAGAAGGAAGATATTCCATGAATAATTTGGCACTCCTTGAACAGGATTGAAATGCTCATTGTGAGGAATTTTCACTAACTGATCTCTACCAAAAGACCAGCAGAACAATCTAACGAGATTTTGGAGGAGGTTTCCCGGAGAACTATGGCACTAGCTGTTGGCTCATTTCAAGTATTTTTCACTAAACGATCTGAATTGCACAGCAATTCATCAGCATCACCCTAATCCTATCCCTAACCCTAATCCTAACCCGAAACCCTCACCCTGGTTACTGGACCTAGTGAGGGGTTTACACAGGGTGTAACCCTGTTAACACAGGGTGATTAGACATAGAACTGCGTGTTCTCTTTTATTTTATTCGGTAATTCACTTTATTCTGTCTGTCACTACTTGAAATCACTTAAATCCTATTTTCTGTACTTATTAAAATCACTTTTTACTTATTAAGTTTCCTGGAGTTGAGTTGTTACCTGGGGGAACGCAAACAGCTGTGCATATCTTTCTATCTTTGTAATAGAAAGCGAACTATTTATGAGTTTACCCTGTATAAGCTTTATACAGGGTAAAACGGATTTATTAAGGGTTTGTGCCTCCTTGGAGTTGAGCAGCTGGGTGTCTAAGGCAAGAGCGCTTCCAGGGGCCTTACAGTGGTGAGTGGACTTGGTTCGGACCTGGGTCTGTGTTTGCAGCAGATCAGTGGAATCTGGCTCAAAACAGACAGGATTCGGGAGTCCCAAGCTGGAAAAGGCCTGGAAGCAGGGGCAGAAGCAGCCTTGGCACACCAGGTGGCAGCACCAAGCAGGTCTCTGTGGCCCCAACCCGTGACAGTGGCGTAGTCGAGCAGGATCTGTGCACAGCTGATTGCTTTGACGTAGTGGTAGTGATTTTAAGTGAGTTTTAAGTGTGGTGGCTGAAAAACAGACAAAGTGGTTACTGGTTTGTTATTTTCTGTTTGCTTATTTTGGGTAAGGGAAGTAGGGACAGAAAAGGAAATCAAATAAGTAAGAGTGAAGATCGGGGAAGCTGGGAAAGTCTCTTAACTGAAGAGCTCCTGATCTGAGTGCAGTCCAGTTTCAGTGAACTGCAGAGGGGCGTGGCCCAGCACCAGACAGCAATAAGATGTCTCTAAGCGAGGCCACGGTAAAACTGGACCTTGCCAGACTCGAAATAACAGAGAAAGAAAACGAACATCGGAGACGAATCGAATTACGTACGCTGGAAATTAGTGCAGAGACAGAAGCCCACAAGAGAGCTGAGGAGGCCCACAAGAGAGCTATGGAAGCAGAGGAGCTGGCCCACAAGAGAGGGCCACAAGGGAGGGGGGAGAGATAGCTCAGTGGTTTGAGCATTGGCCTGCTAAACCCAGGGTTGTGAGTTCAATCCTTGAGGAGGCCATTTAGGGATCTGGGTCAAAATTGGGGATTGGTCCTGCTTTGAGCAGGGGGTTGGACTAGATGACCTCCTAAGGTCCCTTCCAACCCTGATATTCTATGAAGAGAGCTATGGAAGCAGAAAGAATCAGGGAGGAGGCGGCCCACAAGAGAGCTATGGAGGCCCAGAAGCATGAAGTGGCTGTTGCAGAGTTGAAGAGTCGAAACCCTTCAGCGGCCGGCTCCGCTTCCCCCAAAATCCCCAAATGGGAGCGTCTGTGCCCCCAGTATGATGAATCCAAGGATAGAGCCGAATATTTTATCACCTTCGAGAGACTGTGTTCCCTCCATGCGATCCCTGAAGATCAAAAAATGACCACCTTGATAGCCAAATTGACTGGCAGAGCTCTGGACATATTCAATAAGATACCCATTGGGGATGCCTCCAATTATGGTAAATTTAAGGAACTGGTTTTGAAACAGTTTCAGGTTACACCTGAAACCTACAGGGTTAAATTCAGGAGTCTTAAGAGGGGAGATGGGTTAAGTTACGTGGCTTATGCAAATGAAATGACAGTTCTGGTAGATAAGTGGGTGAGGGGAAAAGACATTACAAGCTTTGAAGGGATGTGTGATTTGGTTGCTCAGGAACAATTCCTGAATATGTGCAGTGATGATGTAAAACAGTACTTGTGGGACAAACAAGTAAAAGCCGTGGGTGAATTAGCTGGGTTTGCAGACTCTTATGAGCAGGCGCAAGCTGCAATTAAGCATAAACCACTGGCAGAGGGGTACAGGGTCGAAGGAAAACAGAGTCACCGTGTTACCCCTGGGAAGAAGGAGGCTGGGCGCTCACCTCCCCATTCCCCTAGTACTCGGCCCAAATTCCCTGTACAATCAGAGGAGCCCAGGAGGTGCTATCAATATAAGTCCACCGAGCACCTGAGAGATAAGTGTCCCCTGCTGAGTGAAAACAGGCATCAAGCGGCCCATGAAGCTGCTGCCTCTTTCCACACAGGGTTTGTGAAGTTGACTTCTACACTAGCAAGCAGTGAGCATGTGCATGCAGTTAGACTGAATGGGAAGTTAATCACTGGGTTGAGAGATACAGGTGCTGAAATTTCTATAGTCAGGAGGGACCTGATCCAAGAGAAGGATTGGTTGCCAGGTAAAGTGGCAGAATTGGAGCTGGTGGGTGGCTACAAAGTCATTGCACCTCTGGCAAAAGTACACATGCAAACGGAAAACTTGCAGGCTAGGCTAACTGTGGCAACAGTGTCACACAATTTTGCACCGTTTCTACTGGGAAATGATTTCTTTGCTGTGGCAGACTCTGTCCCAGGGCTGGGTGGCAGCAAGCAGGAACCTGGTGCTGAAAACCCCAGAGGGGGGGGCGAAGTCACAGGGACTGCAGCTGTGGCGGCAGGGGTGGCTGTGGCCAGTTCCTGTCCTGTAATCATCTCCCCGGGGGAGGGGAATGTTCTACCTCATAGCAAGGGGGGAATTTTGCGGGCCACTGAAGGGTCTATCTTAGCTTGCAGCTGGGAGCCCACAGCTGGACCAGGGTCACCTTCTCTTCAGGGGGACATGGGAGTGTCTGGCCCAGACAGAGGCCCAGGGAGGGAAGGTGAGGGGGGGGGGCGGAGAGCCCGCCCACCTTTTGTCAGGAGGATCTTGCCCAGGAGGAGGGTGAAAAGTCTGCATTTCAGATGCCAGACCCCTCTCCTGTGGATCAGGTTAGAAGGGAAAGCTGGGGGTCAGACCTCCTGGAGGGGGGAGTCCGTCCAGCTGACCTGTTGGGAACAGATACTGGGGTGTCCAAGAAAGAGGTTGTTCTTGCTACAGGGGTAGGAGGTAAATCTCTCTCTTCAAAGCAGAAGGGAGCAAGTCTCTGCATGGGTGAAGCCACACAAGGGGATGGGAACCAGCCCAGAGAAATTCCAGAGGGAGGGGCCGAGGGCAGGCCGGGTTGCAGTACACCCTTTCCTTGCCAGAGCCTCAAACGCATGCCTGATTTAGGAGCCTGCTCCAAAGAGGCAGAAGAATCTGCATCAGAGTGCCTACCAGCATACACAGACGGGTGGGTAATCCTGTGTCTTTCCCTACTTCATCTGTGGGTTATAACAAAGGAGTTAACACTGAGGGTCAACCCTTTCAAGATGGGGAACATACCTGATTGGTGGGAAAAACTGGTGTACATGCTTGGGATGGTGACCTCACGGTCGTACAAGCATGTTACCTGTCGGCCTATATCGAGTAACCGGCTGGAAGCTTGGCACAACAGCAAAAGCATAACAGGCCCAGGCTGCTGTGTGAAAGGGGAAACTGAGGCACGTCGCCTCATGGCACTGAGAGCTAAATGCCGAGGTTCATACGCCTTAACAGGTATTGCTATCTGTATCCTGTTAGCAATACTACACCCCAACCCATTTACAGGCGCCCGGGGACCAGGAACCTCGCATTTTGCTAAAACCATTACGAATGACACCATGTGGTGTGCCCGTACTGAAAAGGGGTGTGACCAAAGACAAACAGGGGCTTTATGTGTACTGCCTCCGCCATGGACAGTGTCCAAGTCTCTGGCAGTAAGTTCAGGAGGAGGGTGTGACGGCGTTCCCCATAAAACTTTATGGGGAGATGCTTATAAATGTATATATGTAACTAGAATATGTTTTATGCTACATGTGCCATGTAACATATCTCTGTGAAAGTTATGACCTACTGAATTTATTCCTCCTGTTTGTATGCATGTATCATTGTTGTAGTTGAAGTTATGAATATCGGTTGTATTTCTTGAGAAAGGAATGTGCAGGTTAAGTGCCCAATCAAGAAGCACTTAACAGACAATAGAACTTGCAGTCACCAATCCACATCTGAACTTTGCCAGGAATGTGGCTGGTCTGGAACTGAGCTGTGCATGTGACTGGTCCATGTGACCCCAACTCCATTTGGTAACTGGATGCTACACAGGGAGAGGGAGGGGTGTCCACCCAGAGGAGAAAAATCTATTTAAACCCCGAGGAAACCCCTCCATTTTGTCTTCAGCTGGCTAAAGGAAGAAGCTCTCCACCCCCCAAGGAGACCTGAAAGAGACTGAACAAAGGACAAAGACATTAGGGGGGTGAGGGGTGAGGGTGAGTTATCAGATGTTTAAGTTTAGCTCCCATCCACATGCTGGAAGGACAGGAGTCAACACTGGGTATTTTAAACTCTGCATTTATCGAGTGTGGGTATTTAATTACCTTGATTTTTTTTCAATGGCTTTTTTCCTTTGCCACTATAATCGTGCCTACCCATGAGCTTTTGCTGGCATAGCTACGTTGATTTTTCACATCCCTAACTGACAGAACTACCCTGGCAAAACTTTTAAGTACGGATTGGGCAAGAGCATGCGTGTGGATTTTAGGGCACTTTAAAATATTAATGTTTTGTGACCCAACACTTTGGAATCCAATGGCAAAACTTCCAAGAAGAACATCTGCAGAATGGAAGAAAAATGCACAACACACATTGTCTGAGAGGTCGGGCTCAATTTCAAATTCAAGGGTATTGTTCTGGTTCAATGGCCACGGCATATCCCCTTGGGACAACTTTTTACAGTGACAGCAGATTCAGGAAACCCTCTAGCAGTTCAAAGGGATTTAGTCTCGCAGCACGTCTGCATTTCCATGTCATTGACTCACCAGTTTGGCTTGTGCTCTTCTGAAATTCCAAATTCTGCCATTATTGACTTTTTCAGTCCTGGTTTCCTGCAGAAGCTGAACCCCAATATCCTGAGCACAGAGGGACAGAGTGGGAACTCTTGGAGGGTCTAGTGCACTCAAGGGGCACCTCCCAAGGACTGGTTAAAAGCCAGGGCATTGCACACATCCTATGGATCCATGACTGTGTCCGTGTGCCTTATGGGGAAAAGATACAAAACAAGAAAAGCATCTAAATGCGTATTTACCATCAGTCCCCTCATCAGTCCGCTTGGGAAACCCTGATCGTTTCCAAAGTGTATTAAAACCTTCCTTAAAAGCTTATCTCTTGGTTATCAGGTCATGACAGTTTGTAGCCCCAAAAGACCCCTCTCAGTCAGCTCAAACTCAGGTGTTTCTCCCCAAGAAGTCTGTCTGTCTTCAGTCTCCCAAAAGAGGTAAAATCAGTCACTGCCCCTTTCTGCGTGGGACAAAGCTTCAAAAGCTGGAGATCTGCATAACCAGCCTTGAGATCTGGCATTCATTACCCCTTAGTGACACCACATTGCACAGGAAACCCATCCCTCAGCCCTGCCCGGTATCATCTGGCCCATTTCAGCATCATAGTCTGTGAAGTATTCATGCTCTCAAGGGCTGGCTCAAAGATACAGATAACAGTCAGAACTAGGGCCAGTGTTTGCTGGCAATGAAAACAGAGTAATTGACAAAAATGAGCAATATATAATCCTTTACAGCCTGAAGGTGCATTGGGGGGAGGGGACAGGAGCCAGTCGTGTGGGGGAGGTGGGGCCCAGACACTGGGCATTGAGAGCCCACCCTCACCCCCACTCCCAACCCCACCCTCACACTCACCCTAACCCTAACCCTCACCCTAAACCCCACGCCCACCCTCACCCTCACCCCCAACCTCACCCTCACCCTAACCCCCACCCCCAACCATCACCCTCACCCCAAACCCCACCCCCACCCTCAGCCTCACCGTCAACCCCACATCCACCACTACCCTGTCCCTCGCCCCTACCCCCAACCTCACCGTCAACCTCACCTTCACCCCCACCCTCACTCTCACCCCCACCCCCATCTTCACCCTCACCCTCACCACCACCACCACCACCACACTCATCTTCCCCCCCACCCCCACACCCATCCTCACCCTCATCCTAACCCACACCCTCACCCTCCCGGCTACCATCACCCCAACCCCCACCCCCACACTCACCTTCACTCTCATCCTCACCCCCCACCCCCACTCCCACCCTCACCTTCACCCTCACCCCCAACCTCACCCCCAAACCCTCTCCAACCCTACCCTCACCCTCACCCCACACTCACCCCCACCCCACACTCACCCCCACCCACACCCTCACTCCCACCCACACCCTCACCCCAACCACCAACCCCACCCTCACCCTCACCCCCTGTGACGGGGTAGAGAGCGAGATGGATCTGACTTGGGAGGCTGGCTGCATTGGGAATGCGAGACTTTACCTGAGGCTGCAACATGAGCCAGGACGGGGGTGGGGAGGTGACACCTTTGGCTGGGAGAATGGTAGCAGGCTAGAGGAGGGGCCCCGGGGGAGGGGAAGAGAGGCTGCTGGAGGGTTGGCTTTTTGGTTTCAGTTTGGAGCTGGGTGGTGAAACGCAGGGAGCCCCAGAGCTGGGGTCTAAGCTCCCTGCCCGCCCCCAGAAGGCCCAGCTGAGGGGTCCTGGTCATACTTACAAGCTCTGTTTGGACTCTTTCCTGACAACCCTAATAAACCTTCTGTTCTACTGGCTGGCTGAGAGTCACATTGGATACTGGGAAGAGGGGTGCAGGACCTGACTCCCCCACACTCCGTGACAACTGGTGGCAGCGGTGGGATCTTCTGCACCCCATGAACGGCACTTCCTGCAGTATGTGACGGGAGAGCAGTACAACGAAGGGGGATTGACGGGGAGCCGGTTGCTGAAGAGGCAGAGAGAAGCGGTTTCGGGGGGCGGAGGAGTTGCGCTTAACCCTGAGGGGTGTGACCAGTGAGAAGAGCTGGCACAGTAGGGGTTCCTCCTGGAAGCCGTGGGAGCCAAGACCGCACAGGCCTGAGAGTGGCCAGCAGGAAGATGTATGCGAAGCGCCGTAAGAACGACCTGGTGGAGCTGTGCAGGGAGAGGGGGCTGCGCGTTGGGAAGTCCACCAAAGACCAGCTGATTGCACAGCTGGAGGAGAAGGATCGCGTGGACGACCTGATCCCTGTCCCTGGGGGAAGCCGCCCAACAGACGCAGTATGGGCCCCAGGGCCTGACCTGGCTGGGAGGGGTCAGACTGCTGCCGAGGACATCCCAAGACCCCTCTCGCCTCTGCACAGGGGAGAGGTTGGGGAAAGCCCAGCAAATACCGAGGGCACCTTGACCCCAGCGGCCAGCAGGGGATCTTCCTGGAGGAGCTCCCCATCCCAGCAGTGGAGGTGGCTGGATTGGGAGAGGGAGATAAAACTGAAAGAGCTCGAGTTGAGACAGCAGGAACTGAAGGAGGAGCGTGAAGAACGGGAAAAACAATGTCAGCACGAGGAGAAACAATGCCAGCGTGAGCTGGAGGAGAAGCAGAAACAACGCCAGCATGAGCTGGAGGAGATGGACAAACAACGCCAGCATGAGCTGAAGGAGAAGGAGAAACAACGCCAGCATGAGCTGGAGCTGGCCAGACTGAGGAGCAGTGAGGCCCCAGCTGCGGTGAGTGAGGGGGGACCCAAGACTACAGGGAAGTTTGATCGTAACTTCGTGGCCCGGCGTAAGGAAGGGGAAGACATAGACAGCTTCCGGGCGGCCTTTGAGAATGCCTGCCGGTTGCACAAGGTTGACCCTGCAGACAAGATCCAGTATCTCACCCCCTTACTAGACCCTGCAAGCCTGGACGTGTACGGCCGAATGAAAGAGACGGAGACTGGGGACTATGAACTGTTCAAAAAGGCCCTGCTCTGCGAGCTTGGGCTGACTCCCGAGATGTACCGTCAAAGGTTCCGGGATCAGCGAAAAACCCCTGAGATCACGTACCTACAATTGGCCAACCGTGGGAGAAGGGGTTCCTGTACCGGGAATGGGCTCCCCCCAGTGAGATGGAGACGTGGGGGATCAGGAGGCAGATGGTGGTCCCCAAGAAGTATCACCGCAAGTTACTGTACCTGGCCCATGACATCCCTCTCGCAGGGCACCAGGGAATCCGGCGCACCAGGCAGAGGCTGCTACAGAACTTTTACTGGCCTGGGGTCTTTACAACTGTCCATCAGTACTGCCGGTCCTGTGACCCCTGCCAGCGGGTCGGGAAGGACCGGGACAAGCGGAAAGCAGCTTTGAGGCCTTTGCCCATCATAGAGGAGCCCTTCCAGAAGGTGGCCATGGACATATTGGGGCCTCTCAGCAAGACAACCCGGTCGGGGAAGAAATACATTCTGGTGGTGGTAGATTTCGCCACCCGTTACCCCGAGGCGGTGCCCTTATCCTCCATTGAAGCAGACACCGTGGCGGATGCGCTGCTGACCATTTTCAGCCGAGTGGGGTTCCCCAAGGAAGTCCTGACAGACTAAGGGTCCAACTTCATGTCGGCCCTGCTCCAGTGCTTGTGGGAAAAATGTGGGGTCCGGCACAGCTGGGCCTCAGCATATCATCCCCAGTCCAATGGGCTGGTGGAGAGGTTCAATGGGACGCTAAAGATGATGCTGAAAACCTTTATGAACCAGCATCCGCAGGACTGGGACAAATACCTACCGCACCTGCTGTTCGCGTACAGGGAAGTGCCCCAGGAGTCTACCGTTTCTCGCCCTTCGAACTGTTATACGGCAGGAGGGTCCAGGGGCCCCTGGACCTGATGAGAGACGAATGGGAGGGGGAGGCGGCCCCCGAGGAAAAGTCAGTGGTGGAGTATGTCCTGACCTTCCGAGAGAGACTTACTGAGCTCATGGGCCTGGCCAAGGGAAATCTGGCCAGAGCCCAGAGGAAGCAAAAGGTCTGGTATGACCGCACGGCGCGGGCCCGCGCCTACGCCACGGGGGATCAGGTGATGGTTCTCATTCCCGTGAGGAAAAACAAGCTGCAGGCCGCTTGGGAAGGCCCTTTCAAGGTTGTCAAGCAGCTAAATGAGGTAAATTATGTGGTGGAGCTGTCTAACCGGGCACACCACTGCCGGGTGTACCATGGCAATATGATGAAGCCATATTATGACAGGGGGAATGTGGTGCTGGCCGTGTGTGGACATTGGGAGGAGCAGGGAAGTGACCCTCTAGTAGATCTATTCCCTGAGACAGGAGCTGGCTCCTCCCAAGAAACGATCCCCCTCTCTGATCAGCTAACCCCTACCCAGCAAGCTGAGATCAGAGGGGTGCTGCATCGGTACCAACAGCTGTTTTCCAACCAGCCGGGTCGCACTAATCTGACTGTCCACCGAGTGCAGACAGGAACGCACCAACCTGTAAGATGCTCCCCCTTCCGAGTCACAGGGAAGACAGCTCGGGACGTGGAAAGAGAGGTCAAGGACATGCTGGCTTTGGGGGTGATCCAGCCGTCGTCCAGCCCTTGGGCCTCGCCGGTGGTGCTGGTCCCCAAAAAGGATGGGTCGATCCGGTTCTGTGTGGACTATCGGAAGCTCAACGCCATCACTGTATCTGATGCCTACCCCATGCCCCGGCCGGACGAGCTCCTAGACAAGCTGGGAGGGGCTCGGTACCTTACCACCATGGATCTTACAAAGGGCTACTGGCAAGTGCCACTGGATGCAGATGCCCGGCTGAAAACTGCCTTCATTACCCCTCTGGGGCTCTACGAGTTCCTGACCCTGCCTTTCGGCCTCAAGGGAGCGCCAGCCACCTTCCAGCGCCTGGTGGATCGGCTACTGAAGGGGATGGAGAGCTTCGCTGTGGCGTATATCGATGATATACGCCACAGCGAGAGAGGTGATTAAGAAAAAACAGAAAGCATACAAGGAGTGGAAGATGGGAGGGATCAGCAAAGAAACCTACCTTATTGAGGTCAGAGCATGTAGGGATAAAGTGAGACAGGCTAAAAGGCATGTAGAATTGGACCTTGCAAAGGGAATTAAAACCAATAGTAAAAAGTTTTATAGCCATATAAATAGGAAGAAAACAAAGAAAGAAGAAGTGGGACCGCTAAACACTGAGGATGGAGTGGAGGTTAAGGATAATCTAGGCATGGCTCAATATCTAAACAAATACTTTGCCTCAGTCTTTAATGAGGCTAATGAGGAGATTAGGAATAGTGGCAGCATGACAAATAGGAATAAGGATGTGGGGGTAGATATTACCATATCCGAGGTAGAAGCCAAACTTGAACAGCTTAATGAGAGTAAATCAGGCGGCCCAGATAATCTTCATCCAAGAATATTAAAGGAACTGGCACATGAAATTGCAAGCCCATTAGCAAAAAATTTTAATGAATCTCTAAACTCAGGGGTTGTACCGTTTGACTGGAGAATAGCTAATATAGTTCCTATTTTTAAGAAAGGGAAAAAAGTGACCCGGGTAACTACAGGCCTGTTAGTTTGACATCTGTAGTATGCAAGGTCTTGGAAAAATTTTTGAAGGAGAAAGTAGTTAAGAACATTGAGGTCAACGGCAATTGGGACAAATTACAACATGGTTTTACAAAAGGTAGATCGTGCCAAACCAACTTGATCTCCTTCTTTGAGAAAGTAACAGATTTTTTAGATAAAGGAAACGCAGTGGATCTAATCTACCTCGATTTCAGTAAGGCATTTGATACAGTACCACATGAGGAATTATCGGTTAAATTGGAAAAGATGGGGATCAATATGAAAATTGAGAGGTGGATAAGGAACTGGTTAAAGGGGAGACTACAGCGGGTTATACTGAAAGGTGAACTGTCAGGTTGGAGGGAGGTTACTAGTGGAGTTCCTCAAGGTTCAGTTTTGGGACCAATTTTATTTAATCTTTTTATTACTGACCTCGGCACCAAGAGTGGGAGTGTGCTAATAAAGTTTGCAGATGACACAAAGTTGGGAGGTATTGCCAATTCAGAAAAGGATCGGGATATCCTACAGGAAGATCTGGATGACCTTGTAAACTGGAGTAATAGTAATAGGATGAAATTTAATAGTGAGAAGTGTAAGGTTATGCATTTGGGGATTAATAACAAGAATTTTAGTTATAAGCTAACGCATCAGTTGGAAGTAACGGAAGAGGAGAAGGACCTCGGAGTCCTGGTTGATCACAGGATGACTATGAGTCGCCAATGTGATGTGGCCATGAAAAACGCTAATGCGGTCTTGGGATGCATTAGGCGAGGTATTTCTAGTAGAGATAAGGAGGTGTTAATACCGTTATACAAGGCATTGGTAAGACCTCATTTGGAATACTGTGTGCAGTTCTGGTCTCCCATGTTTAAGAAGGATGAATTCAAACTGGAACAGGTACAAAGAAGGGCCACTAGGATGATCCGAGGAATGGAAAACCTGTCGTATGAAAGGAGACTCAAGGAGCTTGGTTTGTTTACCTTAACCAAAAGAAGGCTGAGGGGAGATATGATTGCTCTCTTTAAATATATCAGAGGGATAAATACCAGGGAGGGAGAGGAATTATTTCAGCTCAGTACCAATGTGGACACAAGAACAAATGGATATAAACTGGCCATCAGGAAGTTTAGACTGGAAATTAGACGAAGGTTTCTAACCATCAGAGGAGTGAAGTTCTGGAACAGCCTTCCAAGGGAAGCAGTGGGGGCAAAAGACCTAACTGGCTTCAAGATTAAGCTAGATACGTTTATGGAGGGGATGGTTTGATGGGATAACATGATCTTAGTCAAAGGTCAATTAATTGCCATCAGTGGTAAATAGGACCAATGGTCAATGATGGGATGTTAGAAGTTACTACAGAGAACTTTTTCCTGGGTGTCTGGCTGGTGAGTCTTGCCCACATACTCGGGGTTCAGCTGATCGCCATATTTGGGGTCGGGAAGGAATTTTCCTCCAGGGTAGATTGGCAGAGGCCCTGGAGGTTTTTTTGCCTTCCTCTGCAGCATGGGGTACGGGTCACTTACCGGAGGATTCTCTGCATCTTGAAGTCTTTAAACCATGATTTGAGGACTTCAATAGCTGAGACATAGGTGAGAGGATTATTCCAGGAGTGGGTGGGTGAGTTTCTGTGGCCTGCATTGTGCAGGAGGTCAGACTAGATGATCATAATGGTCCCTTCTGACCTAAAAGTCTATGAGTCTATGAGTCTATGAGACATCTGTGTCTTTAGCCAGACCTGGGAGGACCATGTGTCCCAAGTTGAATAAGTGCTGGACCGACTCCGGGAGGCTGGGCTGACCGTAAAAGCGGAGAAGTGCAATGTGGGGATGACTGAAGTGTCCTACCTGGGACACCGGGTGGGGAGCGGCCACCTAAAGCCAGAATCAGCCAAGGTGGAGGTGATCCGGGACTGGCCCGCTCCACAAACTAAGAAGCAGGTCCCAGGCCTTTATTGGGATGGCAGGGTACTATCGAAGATTTGTGCCCCACTTTAGCGCCATAGCCACCCCCATCACTGAGCTATGCAAGAAGGGGAAGCCAGACAAGGTGGTCTGGACCGAGGAGTGCCAGAGGGCTCTCTGTGCACTGAAGGAGGCTTTGATCAGGGTCCCGGTTCTGGCAAACCCAGACTTTGACAAGCCCTTTCTGGTGTTCACCGACGCCTCAGACATGGGACTGGGGGCGGTGTTAATGCAGGAGGATGAAACGGGGCAGAGACACCCCATCGTGTATTTAAGCAAGAAGCTGCTACCCCGAGAGCAGAATTTATGCGGCCATCGAGAAGGAATGCCTGGCCATGGTGTGGGCCCTAAGGAAACGAGAGCTGTATCTATTCGGGCGACACTTCACCGTGTACACCGACCACTCGCCCCTCACCTTGCTACACCAGATGAAAGGGGCCAACGCCAAGCTCCTGAGGTGGAGCCTGCTCCTGCAGGACTACGACATGGACGTGGTCCATGTGAAGGGAAGTGCCAACCTGATAGCGGATGCGTTGTCCCAGAGAGGGGGCCCTGAACTTCCCCAGGCCACGGGTCAGAGTGACCCCGCTCAGTTCAGTCTCGAAGGGGGGAGAGATGTGACGGAGCAGAGAGCGAGATGGATCTGACCTGAGAGGCTGGCTGCATTGGGACAGGCTGCATTGGAAATGCGAGACTTTACCTGAGGCTGTAACATGAGCCAGGACGGGGGTTGGGAGGTGACACCTTTGGCTGGGAGAATGGACAGGCTAGAGGAGGGGCCCCGGGGGAGGGGAAGAGAGGCTGCTGGAGGGTTTGGCTTTTTAGTTTTCAGTTTGGGCTGGGTGGTGAAACGCAGGGAGCCCCAGAGCTGGGGTCTAAGCTTCCTGCCCCCCCAGAAGGCCCAGCTGAGGGGTCCTGGTCATACTTACAAGCTCTGTTTGGACTCTTTCCTGACAACCCTAAGAAACCTTCTGTTCTACTGGCTGGCTGAGAGTCACTTTGAATACTGGGAAGAGGGGTGCAGGACCTGACTCCCCCACACTCCGTGACACCCTAGAAGGCAGAGGCCTGGACACAGAGAATGGCTCTGTCTCCTGGCAAGAGATGGCCCGGCTCCTCCCCCGGCAAAGGTATGAGCTGAAGGTGTGGGAACAAAGGGATCAGGTGACCTCCTGGCCCGGGAAGCAGACAAAGGGGGAGGAGGTGCTGGAGAGTTTTGGAGTTTGGAGCTGGCTTGGGAAGAGGAGGGGAGGGGGGCAGACAGGGTCTGGCCTCCCTGCCCCATTTGGAGCTGTGGGGGGAAATGCAGGGAGCCCCCAGGCTGGGGTCTAAGCTCCCTGCCCCCCGGAAGGACCCGACTGAGGGGTCCTGGATGTACTGACAAGCTCTGGTTGGACTGTGTTCCTGGCATCTCTAATAAACCTTCTGTTCTACTGGCTGGCTGAGACTCCCAGTGAATCCGGGGAAGAGGGGTGCAGGGCCGGACTCCCCTCTACTCTGTGACAGATGCCTACCCCATGCCCCGGCCGGACGAGCTCCTAGACAAGCTGGGAGGGGTTCGGTACCTTACCACCATGGATCTTACAAAGGGCTACTGGCAAGTGCCACTGGATGCAGATGCCCAGCTGAAATCTGCCTTCATTACCCCTCTGTGGCTCTACGAGTTCCTGACCCTGCCTTTCGGCCTCAAGGGAGCACCAGCCACCTTCCAGCGCCTGGTGGATCAGCTACTGAAGGGGATGGAGAGCTTCGCTGTGGCGTATATCGATGACATCTGTGTCTTTAGCCAGACCTGGGAGGACCATGTGTCCCAAGTTAAACAAGTGCTGGACCGACTCCGGGAGGCTGGGCTGACCGTAAAAGCGGAGAAGTGCAAGGTGGGGATGGCTGAAGTGTCCTACCTGGGACACCGGGTGGGGAGCGGCCACCTAAAGCCAGAACCAGCCAAGGTGGAGGTGATCCGGGACTGGCCCGCTCCACAAACTAAGAAGCAGGTCCAGGCCTTTATTGGGATGGCAGGGTGTGACAAACTAGGACTGTTGTTAATGTTTTCCCTGAGTACTGTGTGGGTGCCTCGGTTTCCCCTATGCAGTGCTGAAGTATCTAGGTGGTGGGACAACAGTGCATAATTGTTACAAAGCCCTAAAAGGCAGGGGCCTAAACACAGAAAAATGGCCCTGTCTCCTGGCAACAAATGGGCCGGCTCCTCCCCCGGCAAAGGTATAAGCTAAAGGGGTTAAAACAAAAAAATCAGGTAACCTCCTGGCCCAAAAAGCAAAAAAAAAAAAAAAAAAAAAAAGGGGCTGGTAAGTTTCAGTTTAAAGCTGGCTTAAAAAAAAAGGGGAGGGGGGCAAACAGGGTCTGGCCTCCCTGCCCCATTTGGAGCTGTGGGGCAAAATGCAGGAAGCCCCCAGGCTGGGGTCTAAGCTCCCTGCCCCCCGAAAAAACCCAACTAAGGGGTCCTAAATGTACTAACAAGCTCTGGTTAAACTGTGTTCCTGGCATCTCTAATAAATCTTCTGTTCTACTGGCTGGCTAAAACCCCTTTGGTGCAGGGCCGGACTCCCCTATACTCCGTAACACAGGGTACTATCGAAGATTTGTGCCCCACTTTAGCGCCATAGCCACCCCCATCACTGAGCTATGCAAGAAGGGGAAGCCAGACAAGGTGGTCTGGACCGAGGAGTGCCAGAGGGCTCTCTGGGCACTGAAGGAGGCTTTGATCAGGGGCCCGGTTCTGGCAAACCCAGACTTTGACAAGCCCTTTCTGGTGTTCACCGACGCCTCAGACATGGGTCTGGGGGCGGTGTTAATGCAGGAGGATGAAACGGGGCAGAGACACCCCATCGTGTATTTAAGCAAGAAGCTGCTACCCCGAGAGCAGAATTATGCGGCCATCGAGAAGGAATGCCTGGCCATGGTGTGGGCCCTCAAGAAACTAGAGCCGTATCTATTCGGGCGACACTTCACCGTGTACACCGACCACTCGCCCCTGACCTGGCTACACCAGATGAAAGGGGCCAACGCCAAGCTCCTCAGGTGGAGCCTGCTCCTGCAGGATTACGACATGGACGTGGTCCATGTGAAGGGAAGCGCCAACCTGATAGCGGATGCATTGTCCCGGAGAGGGGGCCCTGAACTTCCCCAGGCCACTGGTCAGAGTGACCCCGCTCAGTTCAGTCTCAAAGGGGGGAGAGATGTGACGGAGCAGAGAGCGAGATGGATCTGACCTGAGGGAAATGCTGCATCGGGAATGAAACTTTACCTGAGGCTGTAACATGAGCCAGGACGGGGGTTGGGAGATAACACCTTTGGCTGGGAGAATGGTAACAGGCTAGAGGAGGGGCCCCGGGGGAGGGGAAGAGAGGCTGCTGGAGGTTTGGCTGTTTGTTTTCAGTTTGGAGCTGGGTGGTGAAACGCAGGGAGCCCCAGAGCTGGGGTCTAAGCTCCCTGCCCCCCAGAAGGCCCCAGCTGAGGGGTCCTGGTCATACTTACAAGCTCTGTTTGGACTCTTTCTTGGCAACCCCAATAAACATTCTGTTCTACTGGCTGGCTGAGAGTTACATTGAATACTGGGAAGAGGGGTGCAGGACCTGACTCCCCCACACTCCGTGACACCCCCCCCAGAGCCCCGACCCCCAGCCAGGGGCCCCAGACCCGACCCAGAGCCCAGACCTCCAGCCAGGGACCCCAGACCCCCCCAGAGCCCAGCCCCCCAGCCAGGGGCCCCAGACACCCCACAGAGTGCAGACCCCCAACCAGGGGCCCCAGACCACCCCCAGAGCCCACACCCCCAGCCAGGGGCCCGAGACCCCCCCCAGAGCCCAGACCCCCAGCCAGGGGCCCCAGACACCCCACAGAGCGCAGACCGCCAACCACGGGCCCCAGACCACCCCCAGAGCCCACACCCCCAGCCAGGGGCCTCAACCCACCCCCCAGAGCCCACACCCGCAGCTAGTGGCCCCAGACACCTCCAGAGACCACAAACCCAGCCAGGCGCCCTAGACCCCCCGCCCCAGAGCCCACACCCCCAGCGAGGGGCCCCAGACCTCCCCCAGAGCCCAGACCCCCCCAGAGCCCAGCCCCCAGCCAGGGGCCCCAGACCCCCCCCAGAGCCCAGAACTCCCCAGAGCCCAGCCCCCAGCCAGGGGCCCAGACCCCCACCCCCAGATCCCAGACCCCCAGTCAGGGGCCCCAGACCCCCCCCCAGAGCCCAGCCCCCCAGCCAGGGTCCCCAGACCCCCCCGAGCCCGAACCCCCAGCCAGGGGCCCCAGACCCCCCCCAGAGCCCACACCCCCAGCCAGGGGCCCCAGACCCCCCCAGAGCCCACACCCACAGCCAGGGGCCCCAGATCCCCCAGAGGCCAGACCCCCAGCCAGGGGCCCCAGACCCCCCCCAGAGCCCACACCCCGAGCCAGGGGTCCCAGACCCCCCCAAGAGCACACACCCCCAGCCAGGGGCCCCAGACCCGCCCGAAGAGACCAGACCCCCAGCCAGGGGCCCCAGACCCCCCTGTGACGGAGTAGAGAGTGAGATGGATCTGACCTGGGAGGCTGCATCGGGAATGCGAGACTTTACCTCAGGCTGTAACATGAGCCAGGACGGGGGTTGGGAGGTGACACCTTTGGCTGGGAGAATGGTAACAGGCTAGAGGAGGGGCCCCGGGGGAGGGGAAGAGAGGCTGCTGGAGGGTTTGGTTTTTGTTTTCAGTTTGGAGCTGGCTTGGGAAGAGGAGGGGAGGGGGGCAGACAGGGTCTGGCCTCCCTGCCCCATTAGGAGCTGTGGGGCGAAATGCAGGGAGCCGCAGGCTGGGGTCTAAGCTCCCTGTCCCCCGGAAGGACCCGACTGAGGGGTCCTGGATGTACTGACAAGCTCTGGTTGGACTGTGTTCCTGGCATCTCTAACAAACCTTCTGTTCTACTGGCTGGCTGAGACTCCCAGTGAATCCGGGGAATGCTTTTTTTGCCTCTGTCTTCACAGACAAGGGCAGCTCCCAGATGGCTGCACTCCGCAGCACGGTATGGGGAGGAGGTGACCAGCCCTCTGTGGAGAAAGAAGTAGTTCGGGACTATTTAGAAAAGCTGGACGAACACAAGTCCATGGGGCCGGATGCACTGCATCCGAGGGTGCTAAAGGAGTTGGCCGATGTGATTGCAGAGCCATTGGCCATTATCTTTGACAAATCATGGTAATCGGGGGAGGTCCCGGATGACTGGAAAAAAGCTAATGTAGTGCCCATCTTTAAAAAAGGGAAGAAGGAAGATCCGGGGAACTACAGGCCAGTCAGTCTCACCTCAATCCCTGGAAAAATCATGGAACAGGTCCTCAAGGAATCAATTCTGAACCACTTAAAGGAGGGGAAAGTGATCAGGAACAGTCAGCATGTATTCACCAAGGGCAAGTCATGCCTGACTAACCTAATTGCCTTCTATGATGAGATAACTGGCTCTGTGGATGAGGGGAAAGCAGTGGATGTGCTATTTCTTGACTTTAGCAAAGCTTTTGATACAGTCTCCCACGGTGTTCTTGCCAGCAAGTTAAAGAAGTATGGGCTGGATGAATGGACGGTAAGGTGGATAGAAAACTGGCTGGATGGTCGTGCTCAACGGGTAGTGATCAATGGCTCCATGTCTAGTTGGCAGCCGGTATCAAGTGTAGTGCCCCAAGGGTCGGTGCTGGGGCCGGTTTTGTTCAATATCTTCATCAACGACCTGGAGGATGGTGTGGACTGCACCCTTAGCAAGTTTGCAGATGACACTAAACTGGGAGGAGTGGTTGATACGCTGGAGGGTAGGGATAGGATACAGAGGGAAATAGACAAATTAGAGGATTGGGCCAAAAGAAATCTGATGAGGTTCAACAAGGACAAGTGCAGAGTCCTGCACTTAGGACAGAAGAATCCCATGCACTGCTACAGACTAGGGACCGAATGGCTGGGCAGCAGTTCTGCAGAAAAGGACCTAGGGGTTACAGTGGACGAAAAGTTGAATATGAGTCAACAGTGTGCCCTTGTTGCCAAGAAGGCTAACGGCATTTTGGGCTGTATAAGTAGGGGCATTTCCAGCAGATCGAGGGACGTGATTATTCCCCTCTATTCGGCTCTGGTGAGGCCTCATTTGGAGTACTGTGTCCAGTTTTGGGCCCCACACTACAAAAAGGATGTGGATAAACTGGAAAGAGTCCAACGCAGGGCAACAAAAATGATTAGGGGGCTGGAGCACATGACTTATGAGGAGAGGCTGAGGGAACTGAGATTGTTTAGCCTGCAGAAGAGAAGAGTGAGGGGGGATTTGATAGCTGCTTTCAACTACCTAAAAGGGGGTTCCAAAGAGGATGGATCTAGACTGTTCTCAGTGGTAGAAGATGACAGAACAAGGAGTAATGGTCTCAAGTTGCAGAGGGGGAGGTTTAGGTTGGATATTAGGAAAAACTTTTTCACTAGTAGGGTGGTGAAGCACTGGAATGGGTTACCTAGGGAGGTGGTGGAATCTCCTTCCTTAGAGGTTTTTAAGGTCAGGCTTGACAAAGCCCTGGCTGGGATGATCTAGTTGGGGTTGGTCCTGCTTTGAGCAGGGGGTTGGACTAGATGACCTCCTGAGGTCCCTTCCAACCCTGAGATTCTATGATTCTATGATTCTATGAAGAGGGGTGCAGGGCCGGACTCCCCTATACTCCGTGACACCCCCCTAGAGGCCAGACCCCCAGCCAGGAGCCCCAGACCCCCCCCAGAGCCCACACCCCCAGCCAGGGGCCCCAGACCGCCCCCCAGAGCCCACACACCCAGCCAGGGGCCCCAGACACCCCCCCAGAACCCACACCCCCAGCCAGGGGCCCCAGACATCCCCCAGAGCCCAGACCCCCGGCCAGGGGCCCCAGACCCCCCACAGAGCCCACACCCCCAGCCAGGGGCCCCAGACCCCCCGCAGAGCCCAGGACCCAACCAGGGGCCCCGGAAGCCCCCCAGAGCCCACACCCCCAGACAGGGGCCCCGGGCCTCCCCCAGAGCCCAGCCCCCCAGCCAGGGGTCCCAGACCCCCTCCAGAGCCCAGAACCCCACAAGGGGCCCCAGACCCCCCCCCCCAGAGCACCAGACCCCCAGCCAGGGGAGCCAGACCCCCCGAGAGCCCAGCCCCCCAGCTAGGGGCCCCAGACCGCCCCAGAGCCCGGGGGCCCCATATGCCCCCAGAGCCCACACCCCCAGCCAGGGGCCCCAGACCCCCCACAGAGCCCACACCCCCAGCCAGGGGGGTCCTGGGGCCCCTGGCTGGGGGCTGGTCTCTGAGGGGGGGTCTGGGGCCCCTGGCTGGGGGTGTGGGCTCTGTGGGGGGGTGTGGTGCCCCTGGCGGGGGTTTTGGGGCCCCTGGCGGTGGGTGTGGGCTCTGGGGGGCGGTCTAGGGCCTCTAGCTGGGGGTGTGGGCTCTGGGAGGGTCTGGGGCCCCTGGCTGGGGGTGTGGGCTCTGGGGGGGGTCTGGGGCTCCTCTCTGGGGGTCTGGGGCCCCTGGCAGGGGGTCTGCGCTGTGGGGGGGTTCTGGGACCCCTAGCTGGGGGTGTGGGCTCTGGGGGGGGTCTGGGGTCCCTGGCTGGGGGTGTGGGCTCGGGGGGGGGGATCTGGGGCACCTGGCTGGGGGTCTGGGCTCTGGGGGCGGGTCTGGGGCCCCTGGCTGGGTGTCTGGGATATGGGGGTGGTCTGGGGCCCCTGGCCAGAGGTCTGGGCTCTGGGGGGTGTCTGGGGCCCCTAGCCGGTGGTCTGGGCTCTGGGGGAGGTCTGGGGCCCCTGGCTGGGGGTCTGGGCTCTCGGGGGGGTCTTGGCTATGGGGGGGGTCTGGGGTACCTGGCTGGGGGCTGGGCTCTGGGGGCGGTCTGGGCTCTGGGGTCCCTGGCTGGGCGGTCTGGGCTCTGGGGGGGTCTGGGGCCCCTGGCTGGGGGTCTGGGCTCTGGGGGGTCTGGGCTCTGGGGCCCCTGGCCGGGGGTCTGGGCTCTGGGGGGGATCTGGGGCCCCTGGCTTGGGCTCTGGGCTCTGGGGGTGGTCTGGGGCCCCTGGCTGGGGTTCTGAGCTCTGGGGGGGTTCTGGGGCCCCTGGCTGGGGGTGTTGGCTCTGGGGGGTGTCTGGGGCCCCTGGCTGGGGTGTGGGCTCTGGGGGGGTTCTGGGGCCCCTGGCTGGGGGTTGGGCTCTGGGGGGGTTCTGGGGCCCCTGGCTGGGGGTGTGGGCTCTGTTGGGTGGGTCTGGGGCCCCTGGCTGGGGGTGCGGGCTCTGGGGGGGGGTCTGGGGCCCCTGGCTGAGGGTGTTGGCTCTGGGGGGGGTCTGTGCTGCATCGCTTCTTGCACAGGTACGGGCGTGAAAATTCCTCACAAAGATCCTTTCAATTTTTTCACAGCTACAACTAAATTGTTCCTGGTTTCCTCCTCGAAAAGCCATTATGCTGCACTGGTTAGGTTTCCATACAGATCTCTTCGTGAGAATACCTCGCAATGAAAAATTGAATCCTGTTCAGGGCAAGTTCCAAAATTAGCCTGGGATACTCTTAAAAACGTCATTTAGATGTGATGTTGCGCTTCTTGCACAGATCGGTTTGTGAAAATTCCTCAGAAAGAGCATTTCAATTTTTTCAAGCTCCAAATTTATCCTGGAATCCTCTTAGAAACTAAAGTTAGAGGTGCTGCTGTGCTTCTTGTACACATCGATTCGTGAAAATTGATCACAAAGGACATTACAATTTTTTCACTAAATAAACTAAATTTCTCCAGGAATCCTCCTTCAAAAGCAATTTTGCTATACTGGTTGTCTTTTCGTACAGATCCGTTCGTGAGAATACCTCGCAATGAACAATTCAACCCTGTTCACTGCTCCTGCCAAATCTCTCCTATTATCCACCTCTAAAAGCTATTTAGCTGTACTGCTGAGCTTCTGGTACAGATCCCTAACCCCAACCCCGACCCTCATCCTAACCCTAACCCCACCGCCACCCCACCCTCCCCCTCCATTTCACTCACCCACACTGTCACTGTCACCCTCACCCTAAACCTCACCATAACCCCCAACCCTCACCTTCACTCTCACCCTCACTGTAACCCCCACCCCTACACAACACCCTCACGCTCACCTCCACCCCCAGTTCCATCCCATGCTCACCCTCAAACTCACCCTCACTCCCACGCACACCATCCCCACCACCCCCATCCCCACCCTCAGCCTCAGCCCAACCCAGACCCCCACTCGCACATTCACCTCAACCCACACCCTGACGCTCACCCTCACTGTCACCCTCACCCTCATCCCGCCCTTACCACCACCCTCAAGCTCCCCCGCACCCCACACTCACCCTCACCCTATATCCCAGGGAGAGGGTGGGGGTGGGGGTGACGTTGTGCATTACGGTGGGGGTGGTGTTGGGGTGGGGGTGATGTTGGGGGAGAGAATGAGGGTGTGGTTTGGGGTGAGGGTGAGGTTGGGGGTGGGGGTTCGCCTCAGGGTGAGACTGAGGTTGATGGTTACAGTTAGGTTTAGGGTGAGAGTGAGGGCGAGGTTGGGGGTGAGGGTGGGGTGGGGGTAGGAGTTGGGATTAGGGTGGGGATGAGGGTGGGTCAGGTGGTTAAGGTGAGGGTGAGGTTGAGGTTGGGAGTGGGGGTGGGGGTGGGGGTCGGGGTTAGCGTGACTGTGGGGGAGAGGGTGGGGGTGGGGGGTGCGGGTGAGGGTGAGACTGGTGGTGGGGGTGAGGGTGAAGGATAGGGTGAGGATGAGTCTGGGTGAGGGTGGTGGTTGGGTGGGAGTGGGGGTCAGGGTGAGGTTGAGAGTGAGGTTGATTGTGGGGGTGGGAGAGAGGGTGAGGGTGAGGGTGGGGGTCGGGGTTAGGGTGAGGGTGGGGGAGAAGGTGGCGGTGGGGGTGTGGGTGAGAGTGATGGTGACAGTGGGGGTGGGGTGAAGGTGAAGATTAGGATGAGGTTGAGTCTTGGGCTGAGTGTGAGGGTGGGGTTGGGGAGGGGGTGAAGGTGAGGTTGGAGGTGGGGGTGGGGTTGAGGTTGAGCGTTACGGTGAGGGTGAGGGTTAGGGTGAGGGTGTGTGTGGGGGTGGGGGTGAGGGCGAGGGTGGAGGTGGAGTTGAGGGTGAGAAGGACGGTTCGGGACGGGGTGAGCATGAGGGTGAATGTGAGGAGGAGGGTGGGGTGGGGGTCGATGTGAGGATGAGGGTGAGGGTGGGGGTGGGTTGGGGTGGAGGTGGGGGTGAGGGTGAGTGTGGGGGTGGGGTTGTGGGTTAGGGTGTGGGTGGTGGTCGGGGTGAGGGTAATGCGGACGATGGGATTGGGGTTAGGGTGAGAATGGGGGGGAGAGTGAGGTTGAGGGTGGGGTTGGGGGTGGGCGTGGGGGTGGGGGTGAGG